>JAOTQE010129431.1:0-12182 GCA_025631205.1 Nesometra sesokonis
ATGCGACACATGTGATTATAATTAGTTTTTGTATATAGTTGTTATTATCTGTTTTTGTCTCAGAGCAAACACAATTTTTTTGTATATTTCATATGCAATGACAATAAATGGAAATGGTCATTTCCACTGATGAATGAATTACTGGACCGACTTAAAACCGCTGACATTGATGTCAACAAACGGAGTGATGACGAAGCCTTCTTTGAAGAGCATATTCGTACAAAGTACGTTGACGCTTTGACCAAGACCAGTTGATTATTTTAAACAAGTTAGGATGAGAACATTATATGGAAATAAATTTACTAGTACCAAATTCAAGATCATGTTGTTTTCCATACCCAATTTTTTTTCAAATTGCTATTTATTAAAATTACTAAGTTTCAATTTAACCAGATATTTTACCTGTACTATTCTCTATCATATTTTATGAATAATTGAATGTTATTGCCTCTGAAAAACCTCCAAGTTAATTTCAATGCTGTAAACTTGTATCATACATTTGAGTTTGCACCCTGGCCTTAGTGCACTGTTTTTATTTGGCAATGAAATTATATTTTGTACAGAAGCACTGTAATCATGGTGGCGAGTTTATGCCCTTTATAATCATGCAGTATTAGTACAGTCAAACTTGCTGAAGTCGAATCCAAACTGACATTGAAAAAAATTTGACTTAGAAGAAATTCGACTTAGAAATAGTTTTGGTTATGGAAAACGAAAATGGCATGAAAAATGAATTTTACATAGAAATGATTTGACTTAGCAAGGTCGACTTAAGTAAGTTTAACTGTATTTACTGGACTTGAACCCAATTAAAAAATATTTACTCTGAAAACTGACAAATCAATGTACGTTTGATCTCAATTCTCAAACAGCATGCAGTAACAATCTGGAATAATCCGACTGGGTCATTGAATACTTGTTAAAAATAAAAGTTAACAGTATACAGTTATTTGATTGCTTATTTACGGGAGTTGGGTATTATAGACATCTTTCATCAGTGCCTCAATACCTTTAAAAGAAGTATGGCTTATACAAGTAATCAAATTGCTTTTTAAGATGCTCCCTGAGTGGGTTTGTTTCTGTAATGGTTTTTATGTTTTAATGTACGTAGTTTTATAATGTCAAAAGTTTATTATTGTATAAATTCATTTTGTTTTATATATCCCATATTGTATATTTGGAAATTTTAATTGTTTTTATATATTGTACAAAATTTAAGGTACCCTGTAATTGGCAATTTTGCTGTTGGGTACAGGTTTTAAATAAATAAATAAATAAATTATCATCATTATTATTATTTATTTGAACTAGCCACAAGAACGAACTAGTGCCAAACTGAGCCCGAAACCAGTGCATCCAGCAAGTGCGCCAAAACCAGCGAGTGCTACGAGCAGGGACACCGATGATGTTAAACGTCTCCAGCAGGAAGTTAGTAGTTTACAGCAGAAAATTTCAATGCTTGAGAACGAAAAGGTAAGACCATTAGGCCTAATCAATCCTTGTGTTTTCAACAAATGTGGGTTGATTCGTCTGGAAATTTGTAATTTTTTTAGTAGGCCTTTTTTACTGTTTTTTTTTTTTTTTTTTTTTTTTGCTGCAATTTTATTCTCTTTTTTTATATAGGCTATCTCTAGGTAAATTTTATATTTTTGACCAAAATATTGAATCAGAATTAAAAAAAAAGATTTTAAACGGTTAACTCCAATGTTTTTTTTACCTTTAGTGACATAGTCTGTTTAACTGACTCCTATCTTCCCATGAACACTAACCATGTAAGATTTATGAAGCAGGCAATTCCAGTGTGAACAGAGCAACTCTTGTAAAATTACCAATTCAAAACTCTGGATTATCCAGTTGATCTGTTGGGCAATCACCCAAAAGTATGTCCAAATAATAGAATAAGTTTTACCTTAGCTTATGCAGGCCTCAAATTTGGGCTTTGTAGGTCAAAGGTAATTTCTGGCTTTATTTTAAGGTGTACAACAGGGCACCAGAAGCTATCTTGTACAAATTGTATCCTTATGTATTACTAAAATTAAGGGGCACCAAGGCCAAAGTGGCCTTGATGATGGTCAAATTTTGAAGGCACTGAGGCCAAATAAGAGGGCACTGGCGGCAAATGGCCTTGGTGCCTTGGTTAAATTTGAGCCCTGCTTATGTTAAAATTAACCCTATCAAATAACTGAGTGTGAAAAGAAGTAAGGTTTAACCTTATTGTCACCCATGGTCTCAATTTGTTTTTAAATCTAATGCAATAGACCTATTGTACATCATTAAGGCCCGCTCACATCAATGCGACAAAACGACGCGACAGGCGATAAGTGATATGACAAAACATTGAAAGTGAAAAATAACAAAGAAGTGCTCCCATTGAAGCGATATATCGTTGTGCGACAAAACGACAGGCGATACGACTTTTTCGAAGTTAAAAAGTTTTCAACTTTTGTCGCGCGATATTTTGTTCTCCGCTCTCCCAAAGGCGTCACGCTATACTGAAAACAGCGAGTTATTGCTTTTAAACATTTAAATAGAATATGAATAACTAGTTGTTAACAGCCCTCAGTCCTAGTAGTATACATGTATGTTAATTAAACCAAAAACATTAGTGGGAATCGTGATTAAAATGAGGCCTAGGCCAGGTTTGCACACGGGAGAGCACTGGCCCTCTGGCCGTGAAGTCTGCAGGGACATGCAGGTATGGGAAAGGCTAGGCCTGCTTAAACAATTGTGACAGTAGTGTCGATCAAGATTACAAAAAGTAGGGCAAAGCAATCAACGTTGAGAACTAAATTACATTTAAAACGTATTTTGAACCTCAAAATAGGCCTAGGCCTATTCCAGCCTACGAAAAAATGAAGATAAGACTTAGGCTAAAATTGCATCGTCATCGCGTACCATGCCGAGCAATGTGAGCACTCTTGTTGTGTCGCGTCGTTGTCACATGTCATCGACTGTTGCATCGCTTTGTCGCATTGATGTGAGCGGGCCTTTACAATAGCAGTGAATGAATAGCTGTAAGATTTAAACTTAGAAATGTTTAAAATAATCTTTAAATCCAGTCCATTGTAACTGTGGCTTTGAAATAAAAAAATAATTTTATGACTTTTTTTTGTCTTGTAGGAGGATGGTTTAAGAAAGCGAAATGTAACAACTGAGGGTCTGCGACCATCCAATCAACAGCCGGTGATTACGGAAACTAAAGTTGATTCATCTATGCCTACTGTTTATACGGTTGTGGCTCTTATCTTAGGTTTCATCATAGGTAAATTTATCTTTTAGAACAACGTGTTTTGTATTGTCACTTGAAAAATGACAAAAATTTCATGAAAATAAATTTTTAAAATAGCTTGTGTTAAGAACTGGAATTTAGAGTATTAAAAAAATGTACAGTCAGACATGCCAATTGAAATCTAAAGGGAAATTGAAAATGAATTTAAATTGGGGAAAATGACTTTTAATTGTTAATGAAAATATGTATTTGGCATAAAAAATAAATTTGACTTAGGCAAAATAAACTAATATCAAGTTCTCACTAGGGTCATTTGATCAAGATCAGTATTTTATTTTGAGAACAACTAATCTCACTCACTGGTACCGTCCTTATCCTGAGAGTAGGAGGCAGCAAAATCTAGAGGTGGCCTTCCATTTATAGTTGAAGCCCTTGTGAGTTCTGTGAACACCCCTGGGAAAAGGGTCTACTTACCAGAAGTTCAAATAGAGGGTCAAACTTTGTGAAATCAGTTATGTGTTAATGTCCAATACTTCACAGCCTTTTCAATGCAAAGAACCAAGTTTCTAGGGATGGCCAGTTATCGGATGTATATTACCATACAAAAAATTCAAACTTTAAGTTAAAGACTGTCTGCTCCACTTACAAGAGGTACCAAATGCACTGATTAGTAGGAAGAACAGGCTTTTGAATGAGTGTCCGTTATGGCAGGTGTCCGCTTACGAGAGGTGTCCGCAAAGGGGGGTTAACTTTACCGCCATCTTTAGCTAGATCTACTGCTCTAACAGCTGATCAAGATGCGATAATTGGCTTACAAAATCGTGATGCCCAATGCAAGTTAGTATCAGGATTTGATCGAGCTAGATTATGTTACCGGTCAGATGCACATAAACCTTTCTAATTATCCAGAATAATAAAGTACATCTGAATGCAAATAAGACCTTGATATGTGAGGTATCACCACAAAATGAGTCGCATCGTAGTTGAGATGAAATTAAGATAACCACAAAAATAGATCTGAAGTTAAATTTTTGAGAAGTTTTGTTTAAATCAATTATGAGTACTACGGTACTTAAATTTCATTATATTATACTTTTTAGGTCAGTTTTCATTGAGGAAAGTGTCCTTCCTGCAGATTTTCCAAGATGTATAGTCTTTTAATTGTTTATTTTTATATTGTTTTTTGGGTGATTTTCTCAAAACTCTGTTTTCATACATGATTTCATACAGATTTTCTGAGATTTATAGTCTTTTGTTTATTCTTTGATTGTGTTATGGTTGGTTTTCTCAAAACCGCATTTCCATATGTGAAAAGTTCAAATGCTCAAATCTTTGCATCTACTTATCCAATGAATGTCATTAAAAGTGTAAATTACAGCTTATATTATGCTCTATTAGACGGTACCACTAACCGAATTTTGGATTTTCCTACCATGAGACTCATTTTGTGGTGCGATCTCACATATTATTATCCAGATGCTGGTAATGTATTAGTTCTCGCTTGTGAAAATAATTTCAGTCTCTTTAGGAAGCTCAAGATGTGAAAATGTAAAAAGTCATGAAATTACAGCAACCAGGTTTGAACCCAAGACTTTGTTTAAAAGGCATGTTATATCCACCAAGAAATAGTGCCATTCCACATGAACAAGCTAATTTAAATGTTAGTTTTCATGATAATTTTGATTTTTTTCAAGTGACAATACACCTTTGAATATACAATTTTAACGAATACCCACGAGTCAGGTCCATAAGGAAACTGTACAATTATTGAATGTGTTAGCATTTTCATGTTAATTAACAAAAATAAGTCCAAAGCATTTGAATTCTTACAAACTCATTAAAAAGCATATATGCTATGGAAGAAGTTTTTATATCCGTCGGTTTTAATAAAGAGTTAGTGTTAAAGCACAGTAATTTTAAGCACCCATGTTTGATAGTCAGTGATGCGCAGATACACTAATGCGTCAGTTTACCAATAGTTTTAAACTTGCCAATAGCTGCAATCCCACTGAATAGTATCCAGTGTGAACAGCTTAAGAAGTTTACCTGTCAGGTAACTTATCTGAGCCAATCTGTGAGGTTCAACTGACTCCCGTTTGCCCATAAATAACCTAACAAAGCTATTTTAATTAGGAAATTTTGACCCAAACTTTGGAAGCATGTCCAAATAGTTAAAGATGTATTTCACCTGAAAAATAAAAAAAAAAAATGATTTTGAAAATAACTTGCTTAGTTTAAAGAAATATATAAATTATGACAATTACACTCAAAATTAGAATATTACAAAATATTTATCCCTACTTTGCAATATTATAATGCTTAAAATTAGCAAAAATCAATAAAAAGGTTGGAAGCCTCTAAAATTTTGGTAATTTTTCTGTGTAAAAATCTTATTAAACAATTTTTAAATACAGTAATTTCTATACTCAAGTTCATAACTTTGATGTCACTTTAATATGAGCAAGTTAATTTCAAAATTAAGGTTATGACTTTTTGGTCATTTTTGAGTGGCAATACATCTTTAAATTCACAAATTTTACCATAACTCGTAGTAAAATAATCCAGTCAAATATTGCCAGTGTGAACAGCAGTACAATTTGCTCTTTTTAATGCTACCCATGGTCTCTCTTTTTTAATTCCAATGTGATTGTGGCTTAATGTTAAACTCTAACAAATGAGTGAAGAAGGAATGTTTATTCGTGTGAGGTGTAAGTTTTTGTGAAATGATGATTGAAAAAAAATGTTTTGTGTTCTAAGAATTATATTGTTTATTATTATATAGTCAGAAAAAGAATAACAAAACAAGGATTAATTTAGTACAGTAATTGGTAAAATTCTTTTCACTTGATGTAAGTAAATAAAGGGAACATATAGAGGAATAATTAAAATTAACAATATGTAATTAAACAGATTATACAAATCTACAAATGTAAATGTTTCTTGTTTTAATTTTCATAGCAGTACATTTAAATCAATAATTTACATTAAATACAAATACCCTTGCATGCTATGTTAACGTGTGTATATATTAGATGTGAAAAACTTGTTAACATCAATGTTTCCATGGCTAATTTAATTGGCTTTTTATGTAATTTAAATTTATTCATTTTAATCTTTACTGGTATTTTTATGACCCCTCAGAATTGTCATCTGGTAACATTGTAATTTTTAAATGTGTGATTCTCTTTATGTAATTACTGTACTTGTGGAAATAAACACATCATTTGAATGAAGGATGGTTCCACTCCCCACTTTCCAATGGAAAATCCATATTTGTTTTAATAAAATAAAAAGTAACAAGATCTTTATGAACATCTAGATGCTTATTATTTTCAAAACTTCTATAAGAAGGTGATTCTCCCCTTCTCAAACCCACCCCTGGCGCAGTCATTCTTTTATTTTCCCCATTATAAAAATAGATCTGTGCCAGTGTATAGATTAATAATCTGTTATTTTCTTAAACACCCCCTAAATTTCCACACCATATGTGGCAGAGCCAAGCCAAATTAGACATAAGTCGGAAAATTAAAAATTAATTTTTTATGGATTATAAAACTACACATTATTATAAAAAAAATAAGTTTCATACGATGTTTCCTTGCGAAGTTATGAACAATCGAAGTTCGAAGTTTTGAGAAAACTGTATTTGAAAATAGTTTATCCGTATACATTCACTAAGGAAGGTAATTTTAAATTGCATTTTTTAAACATTTTTTGATCATATCTGAAAATTGTTAAGGTAGTATGAAAGTTGAATGTATGAACTGTATATTCTTGAAATAAAATAAAAATTGAAAAAATTTACCATTTTTAAATTTCTGCCTATTGTGGAAACTAGCATTTGCGAATTATGTCTTATTTTGGCTTGGCTCTGCCACATTTGACTGTTTGAAATAAGCACCCGTCAAATAGTGCAAAAAACTTGTTAAGCCCCAGGGGCGTATCCAGGATTTGGCGAAGGGGGTGCTCAACCTGGGTGAAATTCCGAGGAGCAAAAAAAAAAAGAGAAAAACAGCTTTTTCCCCATTTTTACCCCAATTTCTGGATTTTAGCCCTTCTCCTCTGAAGGTGGGGGTGGGGGTGCTCATTTCCATTGAGCATTTGATTTTCAAATCTCTTTCCTAATTTTAATGTTTTTTGCATCCGAAGGGGGGGTGCTCAAGCACCTCAACACCCCCCCCCCCCCTAAATACCACTGAGCCCCTGGCTGGTTATTAATGCTAGTACAGTATCAGCACAAATCGTAACACCTTAATTCACTGTAATAAAAAAAATAAACAATTAGTGGCTTGAAGAATTAATTGTTTATAGAAAACGTTAAACAAATACAATCTAGTTCATTAAATGTTTTATTAAACGTGACATTTGAAACAAGTAGCGAAACAATATTAACTTTTAATAGGTTTAAAGCCTCTTTTACACTAGGCAAATTTATTTGTGTGACGAGATATTTTTCGACCAAACGCATGCGGCGTTAAAATTTGTTGCTGATCGCCGCAACGAAAAAGTGGGTTCGACCGGTTTCTACTCTGTCGCTGTGAGCCGTGGCGAAAAAAACCCGCTGTCCAATCAGATCAACAGAAATGTTCACGTCATTTACGGCAGCCATTTCCATGTGTGGTCAACAGCGGGAAAGATCGCGTGTTATATCGCATTCAAGTGTAAATCAATGACGCTTTCTCACGAATTTTTTTCGAAGCGAAAAATTTTGCGTTACACGAAACGTTCGCCTAGTGTAAGACAGGCTTAAGTCTTTGATAGTGTACATAAATCAGCCTAAACTTCCATCATGGCTAAGGTTCAGGTTTCACAATGGTTGAGAGAAGAGTTACGACTGATCACATAAGATCTTATTGCATTTCGAAAGGGCTAACAATTTGAAAAAAGAATGCGTGGCAGGGCCAAGCCAAAGGTGGCATAAGTCTAGAAATTGAAAATTTAGGTATGAATTATGAAACATTTTATGAAACTTATATTTAAATAATTTGTAGTTTAATAATTCATAAGTTTCATATGATGTTTCCTTTCAAAGTTACGAACAATCAGAAAACTGCATTTGAAAATTGCATATCAGTATACTATGACTAAACAAGATGATTTTTAATTGCATTTCTTGATCATATATCGGACACATGTCGATAATGTATGAAAGTTGAACAATTTGACCATTTTCTTATTTCTGCTTTTTGTAGAAAACTAGCTTTGCGATTTATGCCTGTTTTGACTTAATTATGCCACATATTGGATCAATGGTAAAGAAAAGAGCCGCGTACTGGACTCGCCAAAAAATGTTTTACCACATTCACCAAATTTGTTTGGGTCTGGTGTGATTAGACTTTTAAGCACATTTTTAGTCCATTTTGCACAAATACCTCCAGGGAATACAGGAAAACTCGCACCCATGCTCACTCGTACCCACCAACTCGTACCCAAGTTTTGGGTAACTCATACCCACCTGAAAAATCATAGCACATCTTGAAATTCAGTCATCTATAGTGAGTACGAGTTATCCACTTGGTACAAGTTGACCTCCAGGCCTTGTCAATGTTCTCAGGTGAAATGGCAGTGTTATAAGCTTTAGGTTGTTGGTGTCATCTGTCAGGCCTAGCATCTTCTCAGTTTCCTATCTCCTGGATCCTTGCTAGTTCCTCTGCTTTTCCTAACATTGTAATTACAACCATTACTATATTCAACTCTCCCAAAAGTCACCACACTCTGGACTTGGGTATTCCAGACAGTTGGGAACAGTGGGAGAGTTTAGGAGCTTGAGACTCGAACCAGTTGATGTGTGCCTGGATATTGCACTTTACCCACATTGCTTCAGTCGTTTCATGGGTACTGGTAAATTGCAAAGAAATAACCGGAGATGGACTACTATCCCATCCAGGTAGTGTCCCACTCATTTTACGCTACTGGAAAAACCCACCCAAAAACCGATTGCAATTCTGTGTTCACAGTTGGTGGGCTTATACTAGGGTATGTCCACATCACACACTAAGATTTCATGTTTAATTTAATGGGCTTATAACAGGGTATATGTCCACATCACACACTAAGGTTCCATGTATAATTTAGTGGGCTTATGCCAGGGTATGTGTCCACATCGCACACTGACTATAATTGGGCTTAAACTAGGGTATATGTTCACATCATACACTAAGATCCCATGTTTAATTTAGTAGGCTTATACCAGGGTATGTGTTCACATCGCACACGGACTATAATTTGGCTTACACTAGGGTATAGGTCCACATCACACACTATCATTTCATGTTTAATTTAGTGGCCTTATACTAGGGTATATGTCCACATCACACACTAAGGTTCCATGTTTAATTTAGGAAGTGTTTCCGCAGGAATTTCGGATCATCCGATAAAATATCATCCAATCAAATCAATTGAAAAAAAATACAACTGTGCAAACTCAGTGTAGACCATAATGCATTATGAGTCCACTAACTTCCGGTGATTTTTTGGCAATTTCCCTTTTCCTTGCGTGGCACCCTGGTTTCTCCGTGGTGAAATCTTCGCAAAAGCAAGATCAAGGTTGACCCCGTGTCAAAGGTAAAAAATTATCGGATAATTATCAGAATATCACCGGATAATTTTATTACGTCAAATAAGGTTAAACACCCGTTTCTGCAGCACTTTTATCGGATAATTTTTATCATGATAATTTATAAGATAATTTTTTCCTGTGGAAACACGGCCTTAGTGGGGTTACAACAGAGTCAGTATTGTAATTCTGTATTCACTACTTTTTTGTTCATAAAGATGTATTGTCACCTGAAAAATGACAGGAAATTTGATTTTGAAAATAACTTACTTATTTTGGAGAAATACATACAGCTGGCAGCCTCTATAATTTTGGATATTTTTCAGTGTAAAAATCTGATTAAACAATTAGTAAATACACAAATTTCTTTTCTCAAGTTCAGGGGCGGCGGAACGTTTTTGAATTACTGTAGGGGGACGAGGTTAAATTTCTAAATTTTGCTCGGCTACCCCAGCCCGCTTAGATTAGAATTTGATGAGTAAAAAAAAAAAACGTCACCTAGTTTTGTGCTTTCCTGGTCCCTGAAGGTGGTTTCCAAGCCCACAATATTCTTATTTACCATAGTTGTTAAATGTGAATTTTGTAGTTCCATTTCAGGGGGACCGTCCCCGCTGAGTTATCACTGGGGGACATGCCCCCACAACCCCCCCCCCCATCCCCTCTTCTGCCACCCATGCTCAAGTTCTTAATTTTGGTGTTACTTTGATATGAGCAAATTAATTTCAGAATTAATGAGGATGGTATTTTTGTAATTTTCTAGTGATGATACATCTTTAAGCTACCAGAAGGTTCACCAAGTATATATTTGTCTATTTTCATTTGATGAAAGATAGTGTAAAATAAATGGTTAATTGCACTTAATTTTGCAACAGCATTATATTGATATTTATGGATTTTATTACTAATTTTAAAATGTATTTTAAATTTCAATCATTAAAAAAAATGCTTCCAAATGAAGAATGTTGATATCTATGCTTTAAGGTTTCTAGGATAATAAGAATACTTTCTGTACAATTCAATTACACAATGTACATCACAGTATAGTTAGTTAAACACTGTACCATAAAAAATAAATCCCAGTAAGGTTGTGATTCATATACCAACATTATTTATTGTTCATCATTAGTACTGTAATTATTTCATAGTTTTTGGCTGATTTTTTTAAAGGGTATGTTCAGATTTACGGTTTATGTTTAGTGGAGCTAACGCAAGTGGCCAAGCAAGTCCAAAGTGGGCTTATTTTCAATTTGGTCCTTCTGGTGGTGATTGGGCAGTATCCTTGAAAACAATTCCCTACTCTATTTCCGAAGAGTGCATAACATTCTTTAATATTCACATGAGCCATGTTGTACACGTGACCAATGACTTAACGTCTCATCTGAAAGACTGTGCGCTGTTTACTTGTAATTCAACCCTCCAGCTAAAACACAAGGAGAATGGCGTGGTGTTCGATTGAACAATGGACCAACGAGCCTCCACGGTTTAGCGCACAGTACAGTGATTTCCACCACACTTTGAAAAATGTAACTCTGTTTAACATGGTAGATAATGGTAATTAACAGGGATAATCCTACAAAAACTACCATACATCAGCCTTGTTACCTATTTACCACATAAACACTATCCCATTATAACTCCAACCCCAATGTCAGCACCCCTCTCGATAGAGACTACCGAGGCTATGGTCAGCCCCACTAGCATAGTTTCAGACTAATTACAACTGACATCATAATCAATTACTAAAAGTGTGGCATCAATAACATCAACAAATTGATACTACCTAGTAATAGGTAATTCTATATGGTACTAGGTTGACCCACCTAGTTGGAGGGTGTTTTTTTTTTCAAAGGGATGGACCAACGAGTCTCCAAGGTTCAGTGCACAGTACAGTGATTTCCACCAGCTACACCTATGTAGCTAAATGCCACTCTCGTTATACACTACTCTAAATCGTTTAGTCTGAACATACCCTAAACAATTTCAAGTCATGGTGCAAGATGTGTTATAGTATCTAACAATAGTGAGCTTTTGCAACTTCACGAAATATGAAAACAGAATTGAACACCTTGAATATCAGTCAAAGTTGGTCAGTATTTTTTGATGGTCATCAACAATTTCATTATTGTATTTCATAAACTTGCGAAACCTTACTATTACATTGCTTGCAAACATGGCAACCTTTCTCAATTTTTATTGCCTGGAACAATTTACTAAGTTGTAAAGAAGTTTTCCCAGACTCGTTGCATTTCAAAAGCTCTCTATTTTAATTGCCCAGGATGTTGGGTAATTAAATCTCTGCGGTTGAAGTAAGAAAGTATAATGCATACTCCAAGCAATGAGATACACGCTATCGTGACAAGATTCAATATTTCAACATAAATTATGTCATCATCAGGA
>JAOTQE010129442.1:0-12181 GCA_025631205.1 Nesometra sesokonis
ATTATACAAAAATTATGGCGTTTATCATCAGGGGTCAAGACGCCTGCCTATCACGTTTCAAATTCAGTACTGAACTCAACGAAAAGGGAAAAAAACATCACATTTTACTGTAGCTTGGCTGTAAATGCTAGTATTAAACTTTTCACAAAAAGCAAAGTAAATTATGAATAATTATAATCTGCTTTATTTTTGTTATGTTTAGAAGTAATTAAAATTAAACAAAATATGACTATTGTATACCTGCCAACTTTTTTTGACTCCAATGCGTGAGACAAACCCCACCACCACTATATGGGCCACATCCTCTCCCATTTCATTCTGACGAGGCAAAAAAAAAAAAAACATTGTCTGACCATTTTTGAGCCGTTTCTGCCCAAATTATCGCTGTTTTTGGGGCGGTTTTTGCCGTAATTTGCTCTATTTCGTGTCATGCTGGGGAAAAACTATTGAAATGACTGTTTTTTAGTGAGAATCTGCTAATGCGTGAGATAAACTAATTTATGCGTGAGACGTCAAAAATAGGCTCCAATGCGTGAAACTCACGCATAATGCGTGAGAGTTGGCAGGTATAGTATTGTATTTACAAATTTTAATGCAATATACATTAGTTAATTTTTAAATTTTTTGACAAAATTGAATTTTAAAATGAATGTATTTTAACTTAAAATTTATTAAATGTTGAAATATTAAAATGTCTTCATACTGTCCTCTCACTATCCTCACACTATTAGGATATGACAAATCACAGTTTTCAACAATTATATTGAAGAAAGTTATTGTTGATTCCCTACAGTACTATAAGTCAAAAACAAACTTAGCCCCCTCAGTTTTTCAATTGCGCACGTAAACACCATTCAAAACAATACAACCAATAAAACCACTAGAATACCTACTGTTGCAGTTCAGTACCATATTTGGTCATTTTGTTTTGTGCAAATTGTCTGTCATAAGTTAATACAAGTTGTGTCTTTGTTATTGGTTTACCGGCTTACTGTATTACTAGTCAGGCTTATATCTCTTCCTAGTTCCTGTATAAGTTAAAGCATTAGTAGGCTTATTGTATACCGATCATCCATATAATATGTAGTAGTAACATTATTAGGCTGTAAATTCAAAGTACAATTTAGCTATAATTGTAGGCTTTCATAGACTAGAAAAGTATCCACGAAAGCCACATAAACTCTGAATGGCTTACAATGAAACTAGGGCATGTACAGTATGCCTTTTATTCCACCAATTTTACATGTGTTAACATGTTAGATGCTCTATAAAAATCAGAAGACGGGAATTTGCAATGGAAATGTGATCATATCAGTTGATCTCAATTCCATGACCAGTACACTGTAGAAGCATCGTACTATACCCTAAATAAAATCAACATAGAGGGCACCATCCAACTTGGTAAACATTCTTCCACCAGCATTGCAATGTGGTAATTACTGTTCTGCACCCTTCATAGATGGATACTATATGGCTAATCTACAGTATACACACTAAACAAAATCAACATTGAAGGCACCACCCAACTTGGTAAACCTCCTACCAACATTACTACAATGTAGAAAATACAATTCTGCACCCATCATAGATGGGTACTGGTATATGGCTAATAGTGAGGTTTCGCAAATTTACGCAATACGAAAACAAAAACGGATACGTCACACTTCCATTTTTCAAAGTTGCTGAATATGTTCCAAAATATATCAAATTTCCACCTACGATTCGTTGATGGTCGTCCTAAAATTTTTACCAAAAATAACAGATATTCAAGGTGTTCTCTTCAACCGTTTGAAGAATTTATGACGTATCAGTTTTCGTTTTTGTATTTCGTAAAGTTTCAAAACCTCGCTAATATACCAAAACAATTATGTTATTGAATAGTCATGCTAGCTTGTTGGTCAGTACTGACCAGTTGCTACTGATGGTAATTACAATAATAATTTTACTTGGAGGTATACATAAATTTATTATTTACGGCTAGATAGTGAACTTCCACAGAATACATAGCCCCAAAGCGCAGTTCCATGTATGTGCCTACTATTCCGGAATCCAACCAATCAAATCGTGTTACGTTCTAATGCTGTTGCTACGTCATAATTGTGCCCTTAATCTTTCATAGAGGTTTCAAATTTATCAATAAAAAGAAAAATGTAAAGACATTGACAACATAAAATATATGTGAAATACTAATAATAGTATGTAATTAATATCACAAAATAATGTCAAAAATACAATAATTGTAAAACAGTTCTTATTATTTAACTTTCGTGTTTGTGACGAAGGCTGATGAAATCAAAATAGTAGGTGCCTATATGGGACTGCAATTCTACAGTGTTAAGCTCACCATCTAGCCGTAAATAATATATCTATGCAGGGATGTAATTATGCTGGGCCTAAAAATGTTCCACCCACCCTTAAGCTATGTTTCCACAAGGTGGACACGGGCGCGGGCGGGTGTGGATGCGGGTGCGGGTGACCTGTTTCCACGAGGTGGATGCGGACACAGTAGAAAACATAGTAGAAAATGTACAAATTACATGGGCGTAGACAGTGGACAGTGGTGGGGTGGGGGCTTAAAACCCCCTCAATTTTTTCAAAAATTATAAAAATAATGTTGGATTTTATATTTGCCCAAAATGTTCCATGCAATCGCCATTTCCAATCGTCTAGAGGTTCTAAATTTCAAAATGTTCATGCCTCAGCCCCAACCAGGGTGGGACTGAGGGCGGATTCGTGACTTTTGCCCCTGAATTATGAAATTAATTACCAACGAACAGCAGAGGCAAAGGTACTCTACACATAAAAGGTCCTAGATTGGTCCAAACAGAACACGAACATTGACAAAATGACGTAATAACAGGGAAATTCCCCACGCGGGCAGTCGCGGACGCAGGCAAAATCGCTACATGAGCGATTCAAGAAAACGCGTCCGCGCCTACCCGCCCGCGTCCGCCTTGTGGAAATGACTCCATTGAAAATAACGATGAGCGATTTTTTTTTTTTGCCCGCACCTGCGTCCGCCTCGTGGAAACACAACTTTAAGCTCATTTTATGACCTTCCAACGATATTTCAACTTTCCACCCATCCTAAGCCTATGAAAAAGGTACCACCCACCTATACGTTGCCTGCCCACCCTTTGATTTTTCTAGCTACATCCCTGCTATGGAGGTATAACTCTGTACCATAAACAGAGGCGGCGGAACGTTTTTCGATCAGGAGACGAGGTCAAAACTCGCTCAGATACCCCACCCTTGGGGACACAACAATGTATCTGGATAAGGGGTGCCTTACCCGATTAGAGTTCGACAAGCAAATAAAAAATCGTATTTGCCAGATATACCTGCTGTTTTTATTGCTGTACACCTCTAAAGGAAAGTACTCCGGTCCCCAGGGTGACTATTAGGGGGGTGAATTTCAAGGGGGTGGGGGTGTGTCCCACCCATCCCCCTCTTCTGCCGCCCATGACCAATAATACTATTGTATTTACTTATTTTCATATGGAAAATATAATGGAATACTGATCACCCATTACTATACAATGTTTGTGACTTTACAAAATAATATCCAGTTTCAGGGGTGGATTTAAGGGATGAGCCGGGCCAGCTCCGGTCCCCCTTTCGGAAAGTAAAATATATCAATATTATTAGCATTGTCTCTAAAACGAAAACATTCAGCAAGAAGTGATCTCTTAGCATGCCCCTGAGGTCATTTCCGGACATTTAAAGACCAAAACTTCCCGGGGAGCATTCCTGTACCCCCCTAAAATTTTGATACTCCACTGGCCCCCTTCCATTCCCCCTTTTTCAAAAGTCTGCATCCGGCCCTGTGTTTGGTGGTTTTCATACTTGCTTACTGATGGACCACTTAATAGTGCTTGCAGTTGAGACTATCAATTGCAAGGCAATTTGTTTATGTTCAGATTCAAAGTGTTTGGACACAAGGTGTACGGCCGTTCCGTGGCAAAACAACGTAACTTGCAATTTCCACTTTTCGAGTAAATGAAGCTTAAAGTTCACATATTTGCCTATTGATAACGCATTGTGGCACGTGCCTCAAATTTCGTATGACAAAATCTATACATGAAAAATACTTTGACTAAAAAAATAATAAAAAAATTCTCAGAAACTAAAAAGTTATCAGCGATTTTAACAGTTATGTTGTTTTGCCTCGGAAACATGTTAACATAGTTTTCTGGCTGTTCCGTGGCAAAACAACGTAACTTCAATATTCTGCTGTAAAACAACATATACGAGTGTGATAAAGTACTGATTTTTGGATATATATATTTTTTACAATACAATCATATCATAAATAATATTTACTATACTATTTTAGTTAGTTAATTACATTTATGTGGTATGAAATGGAACATATTAACTACCATAGTAAATAATCTATAATCTTTAGGTTATAATTGCCAATTCCAGTAATTATTTAAAATTAATATAAATTATTGAATTATGGAAAGTTTTATTGAGTTTATTAATTAAATGCTTACGATTTTTATGTTTTATGACATGTTTTTCTATTTTTTAACTATTCCGTGGCAAAACAACGTATTTTCAGATATGTTGTTTTGCCACGGATATGCTACAAAAGTCTGTCAGATACGTTGTTTTACCACAGAATCTGCAAGATACGTTGTTTTGCCAGGGAAATTTCTTGTATTTTAAGCTTCATGCTTAGAGTTACGTTCTGTTATCTCAGAAACGACTCAAGTTCAGGATTCGAAATTGTCACACACTGTTCAGCAAGATAAGTTATTTTCCCAAATGCAAAAATCTAAAAATCGAAAAAAATCAAGTTACGTTGTTTTGCCACGGAACGGCCGTGTAGCGCAAGTCATAAGCAATTTTAAAATTGTTGACCAGTGATCCGTAATTGATTGGCCAATGTAGACTGATTGCAAATTGTGATTGACAACGTGTAACACAAGGACAGAACCATTCAGGTGTACAGTACAAGGCGTAGCTCTGTAGCTTGTGCTAAACCGGGGTTTGCAGGAACCACAAGTTATGCTCCGGATTAGTGACTAATCGCCGGCTAGTTCAGACACAAATAAGCGTATGCCGCGTACGTTACGCGCCACTTAATGGGTGAGTCTGAACATACCCTTAGACTGGTGGCTAATTAGGTATATCTAGCACCAGGCATATAGCACCAACTGGAAAACTGCTTTAGGTCCTAGCAAGACTTTTGACAGTTATGTTGTGACCAGCTTGCTACATTTGCTGTATGAGTAATTTGATTAAAATAAACCATTAGAGAAAAACTACTTTCTTTTTTTCTTAGAATAAAAGAATCTCATCATGACTGGACTCGTAAAAGCCAAAGAGTATGACTGGAAAGATTCCAACATAGCCATGTTTGGCAGTGACACTGACAGAAAGGTTAAAAAAGAGGCCGCCGAGACTGAAGAAGCTTGGAGGGGCGCTGGTGAAAAACCTGGTCTCCAGATTTGGCGCATTGTCAAATTCAAAGTTACCCACTGGGACAAGAAACAGTATGGTTCGTTCTATGATGGTGATTCTTACATTATTCTCAATACATATGTAAGTACAAGTGTAGTATTTCTCACAATTTTTACTGTACACCTTGTTTTTTGCCTAAGTGCGTTTTAAAGTCATAAGTTATGGAATGCTTTATCAATGTCAATTCCTTCTTCTGCCTCTGTTTCCTAGTTTGCACTTTAAAACATTGAAATATTAACCATTAATATTATTAAAAATTTTAAACAGATGATCCTGATGAAGTAGTATTCTTTATTTTCCTACACTTAACATTTTTTATCCATGATCATTAACTTATATAGATTATAATTAGGTTGGAATAAAAATATTTTTTGAATTTTTATTTAAAATTTGGAATTTTTTCAGAGTATTTGCTAAAAGACCAAATATAAAAGTTTTTTTTTTTTTGAATTCTCTAATTTTCTGTGGCAGATCGTTCACAAAACAAGGCATAAATCTCAATTTATTTTAACACTTTAGGAGGTTGGAGAGACACTAGATAGTTGATTCAGTTCACTTTTTTGTTAATCCTGTCTACCTCTTACAAGTGTCTGTTCCCTGTAACTTGCTTTTGTTAAAGACGAAATAAATGAAATTAAATAAAAAAGTCTTGCGTAAATGACTGGTTATTAAATGTATTCTTTATTCTCTGTAGATTTCATTATTTCCATTACAAGCATATACAGTAGTTCCCGTCTATGTAGACTTGTCCCAAGTTTCTCGTATCTGATCGATTTTTATAACCTACGCAGCGCCACCAACGATCACAATTAGTCTATTAATCTGTACAAGCGACTTGTAAAATATTTCTCGAGGATACCAGGATAATGTATCTTACCCCTCCATATTTGGCAAGTGGGCATATCGAAATAAATGTTCTCATAGAATTGACCAATCAAATTATATTCGTTTTGAATAAACGGAAAGCGAGTAGCTAAGCACACCACTTGAGATGCCTACCAAACCAAAAATTATACGTAAAAAGTATTCTCACGACTGTAATTTTATATCATTCATATTTAAAAATATTTTTATTTCTTGCCCAGTTACAATTCTCCATCACGTTTCCTAGGCCCAAGCCCTAGACCTAGGTCCATCTATGGCTCTGAGTATACCCAATTCGGAACGGCAACCTTTCATTAACATGTACGATATAATGGTATCACATGATTTTCTGGTGTGTGTTCTACGAACAATTGATTTAAATATTCTACCAGATCTTAACACAGTATAGTATTAATTTAAATTGTGATTATTACCATTCGATATAATTTGACTTAATTTCATCAACAGTTTTGGTTTTTCCCTATAAATTCACTTGTTTAAGAATCCTGTTTAATTTGATTGAATCAGGCTTTTTGCAATTTCCATACCAAACAATACAGTTAAATTTAATAACACTTTAAATTATACTTTTATAAAATAATTATAAAATTGCATCAACGTGAAAAGTTGCTGACCATTACAGTCATATATAGAATCAAAAAGTCACCATAACACTACCAGTTTTCTCTAGGTGGGCCAAATAAAAATCCACTTTGTCCAAAAAACACCAGACAAAAACGACCTTTGAAACTGGGCGCAGCCATTTTGAAAACAATTTGTTCAGTGAGGAATTTACAAACGAAAAATGTGACATCAATACAGATGTTTTAATTGAGGGCAGCATACCTCCAAAACGATTTTTAAGGATTATTGCTCATGGCATCGGAGAGACGCCCTACTACTAGAAAAGGTTAAGAAGACTTGAGCCTTTTTTCCTCTCGATCGTTATTCTTAAAACTTGAAACGGCATTTTGAATCATTATAGAAAAGTTTAAAATTTAACGATAAAATTCAATAAACACTGGACCACTAAATTGCTGCTATTTACTATGCTGTGTGCAACGAAATTCATATATCTCTGCAACAAATTAAAATATCCATAAAACAAATTTTAAGAATTTTCTAACTACAATTTTATGTAGTTAATTGTATATTTTCTGTTCTGAATCAAGTTACAAATCACGAAAATGTAAAAATTTAACACAATGTGTAATTTATTTCTAAGCCAAAAACATGTAAATTCTTGCCGCAGACAATTTTGCCTCACAGGCACCCAACTTTAAAGATCCAAATCAATAACTTTTTTTACGTCAGGATTAACTTCAAAAGTGACCCCTTTTCCTGTCAAGCATTGTGAAAATCATCGTTTTTCAAGTTAACGATTAAAAATGCCATTTCAGATCACCATTTTTGGGATTAATAATCGGCAGGAAAACAAGTGCAAGGTAATAGCATTCAAATTACCTGGAGATAACCCATTGAAAATATTGGCAGAAGATGCACTGAAGGCGGTAAATGACTGACATTTGGAAAGAACTAGAATCGAGAGTTCAGAATAAGATGAACAACATATGGAAATAATTCCTTAAGAAGCTAATTTGTTTCTTTTTACAGCAACTGTGGAATTAGTACTCTTGTACAGGTATGAATCCTGAACAGTAACACCACTCATTGATAGGTCTCTTAATGTTTGCTATACCAGAATGCTTAGAGTAGTGCCTAAGGTTGTGCTCTATGGGGAATGTGTGATAATGTGTAGAAGGTGTGATAAAGTTGCTGTTCAGGAGAATGCAGCTTACTGGTTACTGTCACCATCACTTTGAGCTCCTTGCCAGTGACCTCATCCTCTGGGAACCAAAACACAGGCATCGATCAAGAAAAGGTCAACAGCAAACATATTGACATGATCCGAAAGGTCCACTAATCAACTTCAAGTAAGAAAGTATAATGCATACTCCAAGCAATGACATACGATGGCGTGTATCTCATTGCTTGGAGTATGCATTATACTTTCTTATATTGACATGATATTCTGAAGAATGTTAGAGGGAAAAAGAAGGGAAAAAAATGAGTGCTAATGTACTAATAATCGTTATCGTTTTTTAATGTTTTTTTTTCTTTTCTAGAAAGAGGAAGACAATGAAGAATTACTTTATGATGTTCACTTCTGGATTGGCAAAAATTCAACTCAGGTATTGTACTTAATACATCAAATCAAATTTTGTTTCATTTATTAATTTAGAAATCATTCCCTGTTTACAGCAAATCACAGGTGAAGACTCAATTAGTTTGAACTGGTCAGCATAAAATGATTTAAGTGTCTAATAAAACAGCAAGTGACGACAACATTATAGAGCCAAACATGAATTATACAACATCAGAAAGTTTACTACGAATGTACTTTTCTCTAATTTGAATGGTTGAATTTACATTTTCGTATTATTGTAGTTTTTTTTAATTTACAATATTGGGCTAAGATAAAGATAGAGTGGTGAAGATCGGTTATTTGAGTGTTAGATGGCATTCCAAAATCTTTTAAATAAAACAAACAACTGTTACGACCAACTTTGTCCGTCGATCCAGGCCGAAATACCTGTCCTGTCAGTGTCACGCCAACAACAAATAACCACAGTACATGTACTTGTTGCATGCAAGTTTATTCTCTTATTTGATAACAATAACGAGTATTCAGGAAGGTTAATGCACAATACAAATAACGGTCTTACTGTACTAGTAACAGCCAACATGTTCACTCATAATCAATCTCCTGCAACGTGGGTGTAGTGTTAAATACAAGTGTCGTCTTTAACCACACAGTCCCGTGCTACCTCGTTCCCTGTCCAAGTACATGTGTGTACTCTATTGAATCTCCCGCTTACATATACCGTTAGTCATAACGCCCCGTGATTGGTCAATGCCTTTCTCGGTATTGCGATAACTTTACATAAGTGGACAGCAGCTGGTTAGCACAGTAATCCGTAACACAACAAACACTAATAAACACCTTTAGGCTAGGCCTAGATGATTTCCTAGTACAGTAGAACCCCATTTTTACGTACGGCACGGGATAGGAAGCCGGACACTAAAGTGAGGATTGGTAAAATCGAGTTACAGTCAAATTTCTGCCGACTTTCGCTATACGTACGTAGCCTACTAGGCCTCTAGGCCCCAGGCCGCGCACTACAGTAGGCCTAGTCTAGCCTGAAAGGCTTTATCTTGTTTAGACTGGATTAAAAATAAACGCGGCAAATAAAACGAAAGAGAAAATCCCCTTCCCGCATTGTTTTGTTATGTCTACTAATGTAAGCTATCTAAAAATATTGGTTTATTAACCAGGCATATTAGTTACTGGTAATTCTAGGCCTAGCGCCATACCCCACTCCACGTAGAATTTGCATCGTGTTTGTTACAAACAACATGAAGAGACAATTTTGGGCGATTTATATGAACGGCGATCGTGCGCGTGTAAACTCCACGTGGAAAGGATTGGATGCTTGTCGGTACTGCAAGATGGTTATCTTAGTGACACGGTGGTGGTGTACATAGTACCATTGAAGATTGTTATTGTGTATTGCCTATCGCTGGTTTTGTTTCAGAACTAGGATTTCATACATTGGTTTTGAACGCTCGCTTAAATTGTATTGTTAGCAATATTCCGTGTTTTAATAACAATGACTGAATATGGTAGATAAGTTAGAAATCGTTTTAGTAAGTATTAAAATATTTTTCAAACTGATGCATTTCGATGCATGACTAGCGTGACATGCCTATCTTGACACTGTCATCGCTGGTTGATCGGTCGTGGTGCAGCCTAGGCTTATGTTATTTATGAACTGGGAGCTTCCCAGGCCTGCTGTTTAGACGTTAAAAAGATTTTAGAAATAAATGAAACACAAATTTCCAATAACCGTTTATTCATGGTAAAATAGTAAATAAAACTATACAATTACATGGTTATTAGTAATTAAAATAAAAATATTGATGATGTCATCGATCATTACAGGCGTACGTAAAATTGAGAGTTCGTACAATCGGGGACATAAAAACGGGGTTCTACTGTAAAGCTAGTAAACTAGATTGTATCTGCATAGATTTCACCCAGGCTATTCTCTCCATGAAAAGTGCCATATTGACATACATTAGGCATTAAAGCCGCCGCACACGTAAGCCAACGGCGCGCGCCAACAGTCACTCGTGCTGCCGCTGCACGCCAACAGCTTACGTGTGCGGTGAATTTACGTGCGCTAACGGCGCAGTGCAAGGTTTTTAACATATTTGATATTTAACAGCTACTCGTGCCGTTGGCTTACGTGTGCGGCGGTCGTAAGCTTTACCAATAACCACCTCACTTGTGAAGACCAAGTCAATGTGGCTAAATCTAAGGCAATGTTTGGTTTTGATAGACCCATTGTGGGATATAGAGAAAAGGATGCAATTAGGCAATTATATATTGTTCTAATTCAATTCAATTCAATTTGTATTGTCCAAAAAATACAACATACAGTTTTGAAAATTGTCATTAGATACAGGACACTACCATAGTAAAAACGTCAAAGAACTGGTTAAAAAAGTTAAGAATACAGTAATAACAATTATTAAGAATTGTCAAAGATAATACCTATATACAGTAAAATATATTACACCGTTTAAATAAAATAATTGGAATATTAAGGTTAAACATTTAACATAAAAAATATGGAGTTTTTTAAAAATTAAAGATAAGCAACAAAAAACATACCACTACCTATCACCCGATTGATTAAAAATTATAATAGAATGAGGGACAAAGGTATTTTTAAATCTAGTTGTACGAGAATAAAGATTACAAAGGCGACGCGTAGAAGGTAGGAAATTGTATTCATCAAAAAGTGGATGGCTATTCTGAGACATAATTCGATTAGATAATGCAGATGCAGACACTTCATATTTAGGATTAAGGACATCAAGAGGAACATTTAATAAACAGCTACCTCTTTTAATAATTTTAAGCAACTGATTTTATCGTTTACACTAAGTCAATTACCAAGCGTCGCAAGCAAGAGCAGCACTACCTTCCGTTTTGCCCTTTTTGGAATATGGCATCCCAGCCTGGCTACTGTACTTTACTAACTAGGTCATCTACAATCTCTTGAACAAGTTCAGTGGAGTACCACGCGGTCTTGTTTTTTCCCAGAGAACCTGTCCTACAAAGATCGACTTATTTATCTTAATCTTATACTGTATTAAGGACTTGAAGCGGCATTTTCTTATATAATTAAAGCCTATTGTATGTTTGTATGCCGTAAAAAGGATATTGCATATTATATTCTACATCAAACATTTAAACTGCACTGATTGGTTAAAAGAGCGCCACGTGATTAAAAATATTCCTACTATTCCAGATTGCTGAAGTGCCGTCACTATTATGACGTCACTTTGCGATATAGTAAAATACTACTTAGCAAAGTGGCGTCACTGACAATTGTGATGTTTACACAGTAACAAGCGATCCAAGGCTAGGCCCCTAGCCTAGGCACTCCGATCAGTTAACTGACGACGATATAGGGCCTATACAAATTTATTCGCAGTAGACAGTGAAAACCCAATTCCGAGAATGTTTTAGAGATTGTGGAGTGAAGTGTGAGGATGTATGAAGAATCCGGGCCTAGTAGTAGGCCTCGATCGCACTTCCCAACCAGAGCCGCGTGAAATGTAGGCATACCTAGGCCTAGACCTAAAGGTAGGCCTAGCCTAATCCCTTTGTCTTGTTTGATGTAGAATATAAAACAAAATATACGTTGCCTAATTTCGAGTTGCTAGTTAAAACCATGGGCCTCGGTGCCTCCAAATAGTACTATTCACTTCG
>JAOTQE010129464.1:0-12181 GCA_025631205.1 Nesometra sesokonis
TGTACAAGTTAAGGATTAACTTCTTGGTACTTATACTGTGCGTAGCTTTCCGCGTCTTATTGTCGGATCGACTTGTTCCATATCCGATGGTAGTAGGCTTATTCAAGGGTATATGTCCACCTCACACACTGACTAGAAATCCATGTTTAATGGTAGTGGGTTTATACTGTTGTACATTTTCACCTTGCACACTAGAATCTCATATTCAATGGTAATGGGCTTTTTATGTTCAAGGGATTAGACTTATACTAGATGTCCACCTCCCACTAACTAGGATTGCATGTTCAATGGTAGTGGGCTTATACTAGGGTATGTCCACCTCACACACTGACTGGGATTTTATGTTTCTAGGGAGTGGGCTTATAACAGGATGTGTATGCTGTTTTTCTGTATTTGCTGCCCTCTGGTGGGCTGTACACACAAATCTCCTGGAACATCATTGTATTACATAATAAATTGATTTGGTGATGGGTCGCATGACCAGTTTTTTCTGTCTGTGTATACCTTATGTTTACATGTGGCTAAAGCTTGAATCCCAGAATTTTCAACCTATGTTCTAAATGTGAAATTGTAGTGAAACATTCATTTAAACCTTAGGGAGTATGTAATGTTGATTTAAAACTTAATATTTTTCACTGGAATAAACAAGGTCATTATACTTACAGTATGTTTTTTCAGAAGCTCTTGCTTCATTCATCATCATGCCTCATCTTTGTCAGCTGTTTTACTTACTATAAATAGCAAAAGGAGGAGCACATGCGATGTTTGCATAATATATAATGGAACTTTAAAATGGCACACTGGACATCCTTTTTTCTGCCAGATGCATGGGGGCGGCCTTTGTGTTGCATAATAATAATGATCGAATGTCGCTCTTTGCGGGTGGGCTGTGAACTGTAGAATACGCCCTTGGAAGAGTACACCGCCTTGGGTATGGTCAATTTGTGTAACACGGATTGAGTTCCGCAAACAATAAAAATGTGGTCGATCTTTCCCTCTGTATTATCTTTGTTATAACTACATAACATTAATAACTTGTGTGCTAGTAATTCACACTGTTTTTTTAAAGGGATGCCGAGTAGTTGGGTCAGCAGGTTCAGATGAGAAAGTGAAATACTTAAAGGAGATTGGTTATGATGATGCATTCAACTACAAGACAACAACAGACATTGAACAGACACTAAAAAACATGTGTCCAGCTGGTATACACATGTACTTTGATAATGTAATGTATATTATAGTGTAATTATGTTTTTCATCTTATGAAAACTTTTAGAGCTATACATCTGATGACTAAAGCCTATCAAATTGTAAACTTTACAGAGTTGCCAGTGAAATTACAAACTGTTAAAAGTTATGAATTTTGTACATTTTGAGATGCTTTTATTTAAAATAAAGTAGCACAGTGAATGAATGATGTGTTATCTTTAATACTTCTCACACATACAATGCTACCATTAAGTAGGTATGCCAAGAGGCCTAGGCTTGGCTTGGCCGTCTAGCTAGGCCTCCCTAATTTCATAGGATCTGGGAATGATTCATATTTGTTAGTCATTTATCATTAATTTTCTGAAATTCTGTTTTGTATTATTCAGGTAGGAGGAGAATTGTCAAATGCAGTGATAGGTGTGATGAATGACTTTGGCAGAATAGCACTGTGTGGTGCAATCTCAGGGTACAATACACAGACACCACCAAAAAGTGAGGCCATTTATTTGTCTTTTAAGGGTAGTACTTAAACTTATACAGTAGAATAAGGAAATAAAACTTTACAAAAAAAAAATATCAATGAAAGCTAGTACTGCCAAACCTCCTGTAAGTAGACAATACTGGGTGTCCTGGGTCAAAGAAAAATGTCTGTTTAAGGGGTCATGGCCACTTAGTAATGATTCGGTTAGACAAAATAAGGATTTTCTACAATAGGCCTAGAAATTGTATTTATTGTCACAAGCTTTTCAGGTGCCTCCTTATGGGAAGTAAATTATTCTTAATTTTTTTGAAAAATTTTTTTGTCTGGTCGCTGCATATAGGGTTATAAATGCATTGAGACTACTCTATACAAATAATTACTATCTTGTACTTATGTTTTAATAGTGGTACAGATTCCAGTTGTTCTCAAACAGTTGAAGGTTGAGGGATTCATTGTGAGGAGATGGTTTAATCAGTGGCCAGAAGCTATCGGACAATTCATTCAGTATATTAAAGAGGTATCTATTTCAAAAACTGAAAGGTCTATTAATCTACTTCAAATAAAAAGGGTAGATTACACCACCGGGAAATAAACTGCAAATTTATTAATACTGTATGTCATTAAAGATGTATTGTCACTTGAAAATGATCAAAAAATTATCAACATTAATTTTTAAATTAACTTGCTCATATCAAAGTAACATCAAATTTAAGAACTTGGGACTAGAAATTTTGGTATTTAAAAATTGTTTAATAAGATTTTTACAGTGAAGAATGACCAAAATTTAAGAGGCTTCCAGCCTTTTTGATGTTTTTGGCTATTTTTGTAGCAATGCAAAATTATGGGTAAATATTGTTTAAATACCCTAATTTCTAGTTTCATGGTCATAACTTATGTATTTCTTTAAAATAAGCAAGCTAATTTTAAAATCCATTTTTTGTCATTTTTCATGTGACAATACATCTTCAACAGGACTGGCAGAAAAGCTCTATAATAGTAAAATCCACATATTATATTACATTTTTTAAAACTTTTTTCTTACAGTTGTTAAAAAATAGTCCGGCAAACGCCTGACCAGCCGGACCATTTCCGCCGGCCTTGCTGAAAAATGGTCTAAGGCTCCGTCTCACATTTTCTTTGACAAAAAAACTTTTGATAATACTAATATGGTAATGGAGACATCACATCATGGCCATACATAGATCGGTATCATATACTGTATGCATATATGAAAGATTTTTGTCAAATATATTTTGATAGCCTGGACTAAGCTTAAGCAATGACCTGTCATTGAGGGTGGATTTTTTACCCATTTACTGAGGTATATAAAGAGCTCTATACAATTGAGAATCAAGATGCTCTTGATATTATTAGCACAGTATTTGACACAACGTCTTTATTTGCTCTATAATATAAATCATTACATTGACACTTCGTCACCAACACCACCAAAAATGTACAAACTCCAAATATTGCATTTTTTTAAAAATGTTATTCCGTAATCTATAACTCTGCCTTCTCACATAGTTCGGTAGAGTAAATTTGCCTAATAATTTAATTACACTAATTAGTTAATGAACACAAACCGTTGAAGTTGATATTTTTGTTTCCACATAGAGGCACAAATCTCCTGCATTGTTTACATGCAAAAATGTTAATATTTCTTTACATAGCCCATATGACAAAAACATTTACAAGATAAATCACAATTTTATTCAGTAGTTTATTTTATTAATATGATGTACATTGAATTTATAACTGCCAAGTGTTCTTAACGTAAATCGAACAAAAAGTATGTTATTAGGTTATCAAGTAATATTTTTAAGTATAGGGTAATTTCACTGTATGAGTTGTTTTGTCCTGGTGTTTTTGTCTAGTGAAACGATGTACGGTTCTTTGGTATTTATACAAACAGGCACAGATATTTAATGCTTAAAAACTTGTAATTTACACTTGCAGGTATAAATTTAACTATAGTTATTACCTATTATTCTAGCTTTAGGGTAAACACTATTCAGTTATTTTGAATTTTTAATGCAGAAATACATATTTATATAAAATACACCGCTTCAAAGTGTTTTTCTTGAAATGGTGATTTACATGATATACAGTAGCAGTTTGTGCATTTCTGTGGTGAAGCTTAATCCTCCTACATATAAAGTATACAATCATCAGTTTTTTTTTAAATTTTGCATTCACCTTTTTCGTTTCAGGGGAAGTTAAAATACAAAGAGCATGTGACAGAGGGATTTGACAACATGTTCAAGGCATTTTGTGAGTTGTTCACTGGAGCCAATTTTGGAAAAGCAATTGTCAAGGTCTAACAGCATAACATTATCAATTCTAACTTTGAGAGATTTGACAACATGTTCAAGGCTTTCTGTAAACTGTTCACTGGGGTTAACTTTGGAAAAGCTATTGTCAAGGTCTAACATCGTAATTTCTAACTTTGGTATAGAGGTTTATTGTTATTATGTTCTTTAGGGGAAGGATAGAAGGAGCATGTGGTGAGGGATATAACAGCATGTTCAAGACTTTCTGTGAGCTGTTCACTGAAGCTAATATTGGAAGCAATCGTCAAAGTCTAAGGTTTTCTAACTTAAATTGGAGAATCGGGCAAAAATGGAAAACAAAAAATAATACAAGGAGGATGTCATGAGGGATTTAACAGTATGGTGAAGGCTTTCTGTGAGATATTCACTAGACCTAATGTTAGCAGCTATTAAGATCTAAAGCTTACCAATTAACATTGGAGAATCAGACAAAATTGGAAAACAATAAAACCATAACCATCCTTTTTTAGAATATTGTAGTGTGATACATAAAGGATAACGCATTAGTCCAATGGCTTGTTTCCAATAAAAATCCTCCTGTGGTTGATTGAGAAGTACACCAGGAGACAATCGAAGAGTGTACTGCATTCTTTGACATGAGCCTAGATGCTCACGAGATCAACAGCTTAACGTCTCATCCGAAACATATTGGTCAGTTTTACACATTCCATTTCACCAGTTTTGTGTGCATACACGTCTAACATGCTCTTTAAAATACAAAAAGTGGCATAAAATAAAATGTCATTGGTCACATCACTTGGAACTTCATTTCCTAAACCAGTACCAAACACCATACTGTACCCTAAACAAAATAGAAATGGATGGCCCTATACATCTTGGTAAAACTTCTGCTACTAGGATATTGCAGTTTGGGTAATAAGTTCTGCACCCGTGGTAGATGGGTACTGTGGCTAGTTGTTAACAGAGCATGGAAAAGAAACAGACACTTTTTTGTGCGATGAAACTTTGAATCGCATATACAGTATATCAGTTATTTTTGCAAACAAAAATTTCAAATTCAAAAGTAAATGAATACAAATGGGGCAAGGCATGGCAAAACCACTAAGTTGTCACAAATTTGAAAAATGGAGTTAATATTGTAAACCATATTACACTTGTTGTAAGCTTTAAAATGAGGGGTCATTTATCAAAATCAGACATTTACAACCAAAGTTATAGAAGAAAATATACAAAAATTTCCTTGTATTTGTTTATATTTCCTGTTGGTTATTTGCTTATTTCTCAATTACTTCCTGTGTGACAAGTTGGTGGTTTTGCCATGCCTTGCCTCAAATAACCTTGTTTAAACTGTAGAATAAAAATAATTGATGTATACAAGGGCATTTTATCAAAATTTTGACAGCAAATATCTTACTCTGAATGTAAAAAAGGGAAAGAGGAAGGTCCATATACTTCATGAATACTGTATCGTTATTAACACTTCCAGTAGAATGATGTACAGTACTGCTAGATAGCTTGTAGGACATTTTTAAATACTATATTTCTTTCCTCATGGTTTTTCTCTTCACATGCTTCTGTATATGAATTCGCTCTACATACAACACACTGTACTTGCAGTTTGCATGCTCAGTTTCCTTCAAAATATTTTGCGATATGAAATTTTTAGTGAATTTTGTTAACTCATTAAATTTACAAGATTTATACTTGGGAATTTTTACCGTAATTCAAAGTCAGGGGCGGATCTTGACATGTACTGTGACCTTCGCAAAACCCATGGGAAGAAGCTGGGGTTCCGAGGGTCACTTAGGACCCCTGTGGTGAGGTACCAGAGTCTGAGGTCGTCTGACCTTCGCAATGGCGAACGGTGCGAAGGTCTGGATCCGCGCCTGAAATTTCAAGAAATTAATGATTCATAAAGCTACCGAGGATTGTAAGTCTCACCACAAAATTAATCTCATGGTAGGAAAATTCAAAATGAGTTATTGGTACCTTCTCATAGGGCATAATATTAGCTGTAATCTAAACTTTTAAATGACATTCATTGGATAAGTAGATACAAAGATACGAGCATTTGAAGATTTCATGTATGAAAACACTATTTTTGGAAAAATTCCCGCTGCTGAAAACGAAAAATAAATGAAAATCTCCGAAAATATGCATAAAGTACACTTTCTTGCAAAAAAACTGACCTAAAAGGTACATTATAATATAAGCACCATAGTACTCATAATTTATTTAAAACTAAATTTCCCAAAAATTTGACTTATATGGTGATTTTGTGGTGAGACTTATGTATGACCTACCAAGTTTCCATGTTTCTATAAATTATCTTGGAAAGACAGAATTCCGAGATAATTCACCTTGGAAATCCATCTTCTGAAATACTCTATCTAGGAATTCCATCTTTCCAAGATACACTATCTTAGAAATGCATGTTTCCAAGAAAGACTTGAGATTGAAGACTTATCTTAAAAATATGGAATTCCAAGACACAGTATCTTGGAGAGATGAAATGCCAAGTTAGCATATCTTGGAAAGATTGACTCTAAAAATAGATTATTTTGGAAAGACTGATTCTATGATGAAGTAATCCCAGAAAGATGGATTTCAAATCTGTACACTTTAGCAGTACTGTTAAAAAATGTATTCTTAAAATTATGTAGCTAGAAATTTATATCAGTATTATAATTCAAACATTCGAGTTTTAGTTTTGATAGCCGTTATTATTAGAATTCAGTATTACAGTATGTCAGTAATAGCAGTAAAATAAAAACAATGTCATTGCAATTGATGAATGTATTTGTAATTTTTTTGTTTATTTACTTTTCAAAGAAGTTGCATACTAAAATTTATGACGATGTATATTATTCTTAAAATTATGTACCTAGAAATTTGTCGGTATTATAAATTAAACATTCAAGGTCACAGTTTTTGTCAGTATTATAATTTAAACATTCGAGATTTAGTTTTATACCCTTACAAGTTATCATTAAAATTCAGAATTACAGTATCAGTTAACAGCAATAAAATAAAAACATTACAATTGATGATAGTATTTGTAATTTGTTGTTTATTTACCTTCATTGGGAGAAAACATTCAAATTTGCAAATAAGTTGCATACAGTCAACCTTCTCATTTGCACATCCCTCAAGCTGGAATGTGTTTGTAAATGAGAAAGTTTGTAAATGAGAAGGCTCATGAAAACTGGTCAAATAAGGCCTCCAAAACACTTATTTTTGTTGATTTCATTCTCTTGGTTGTTTAAATGAACTAACAGGAAAATATGAAAAACAAAGAAATATCATTGATAAATTGTCAAATAATTACTTCATTGGCCATTATTTGAATGACGTCATTGACGGAATATAGAAAGTTTGAAATGACGAGTTCGTAAATGCGTTAGACTGATATCAGTGGCAATCTCCACACCATTACATCCTGTATATCATGATTAGACTTGCTCCAAGTTAAGTGTTTAATGAAATGCGCCACCAGTGGATGATGAAGTTTAGTGGAGTGAGGTTTGTCGTTAATATAGGTGATCTAAAACGTCAGAAAGGTATGACGATCCACCAGCTATGGAACGCAATGAGTGCCTTTTAATCGTCTTTCACTAATTAAACCGAATCACCGTCTTGAACCAAGACTAACCATGATTAAATGTCGTGGCTTCTGCCCTGTTTAGTAAAAGCAACATAAAATTTTACAATACCAAAAATAATCTGCTCTGCCAACTAGGATGGCAAGTATTTTAGATAGATGCTTGCACAATAATATTGACTGGTCAGTTGTTACTATTATCATTCTGTTCATAAATGCCTAGCAATAATATTAATTAACAAGTTGATCCGACATAAGACGCGGAAAGCTGCACACAGTGTAGATAAAAGAAAGTTAATCCTAAATACTTTTGGACATGCGTTCAAGCATTAACACTATTATTATTATTGTTATTATTATTATTATTATTTGAAGTGTGAAACAGTTAAATTTAAAGTGAGTAGGCCTAAGCTAGCAGCAGTAGTCGGTCAGTGTCACTCACCACTGTTCTTGCACTAGCCAACAAAACCGGGCTAGTAGCCCTATTCTTTCTCCAACCGCCTATATACAAGGCAATTGAAGTGCAGCTACTGATCAAAAGCTATACAAGCAAGATCAGCAACATATGAAGCAATTCTACGTCGAGCTTGTTTTTATAGCATTAACATCACCTGCTATGCAAATTTAACATGCGACTATGCCTAAGGCGAAAGTCGCCGAGCGTATTAGCCTAAGGCGTTATTCTCAATTTCCATAATCCTACAATTAAAAATAATATGTTGTATACAGTTTTAACAGCGAAGCATTTACAAGTGTATTTTAACAATATTTTATTTCAATTTTAATGTTAATATATTACGAGTTTATAATTGTTTCATATCTCATATATATTTAAAGTGACACCCATACAATGCTGGTTATTAAAAATATATGGGGAGAACAAAACGCAAATAGTCGCAAATGTGCGTGAAGACAGACAGACATTTTTGAAAAGCTGTTATATAGAGACGCTTTCCGTGTCTAAAAAGTGGAATGTTTCTTGTCACAAACGAATGCCAAGGCAGTTTCTGGGCAGATCAATTTTGAGAAAGCATTATGTATTATAACATACCCGCAATTTTCTAATATAAACCTGCTATATACAAATAAGAAAATAAGTATTTTAATTGTTGATTTGGTAAAACAATCACAGTCGTATAAGGCTTGCGGTATAGGATTACAGGATTACAGGATGATTTTGATAACAGGCTATGTCTCTAACATCAGCTCATATTTAATGCATTGGTGTTGAATGTGCGCATGCTCGATCCCAGGTAAACAATGTCTCTTTGAACTTGAATTTGATTGGCTGCTTAGTCCACAACTTGTCAAGATTTTGTTTTCAAAATTTAGTACACTTGATGACAACTCTAGCAGGGAGGTTATTCCAACAGTTAATATTTCTGTGCAAGAATGAATATTTCCTGACGTCCAATCTTGTGTGTATTTCAAAAATTTTATATTGATGTCCCCTCGTACCACTTCAGTTAAACTTAAAAAAATCTGTTACACTCTTGTCATACACACCAGTGACAATTTTATACAATTCTATCATATCACAGAGACGACGGTATGTCAATGATGGCAAATAAACGATAAACGGTTCAACTGCGCTCATATTGATAAAAAATAGTCCTTACGGAGTTCTAAATATTAAAATACACTTTCAAATTAAAAGTCAAATACAGAGCCCTATCATGCTCAGAATGGATATAACAACATAGGTGGGGTAGAATTTCTGGTAAACGATGGTCTTGTTAATTGTTTAAATCAATCTGCGATTGATAAAATAACCAGTTATACGCCCTCTAGAATGAGTACCTGCGTTCACCTGGCTCTTATACCAATTGTCGACATTGAATTGTGCTTTAAATGTAACGCAAAAAAATGTTTTTAAAATGATGCATTAGTGTAATCTGTTGAGTAATATAAAATTATAATAATACTTTCATTAATAAAAAGTAAATATTATTGATGTACAGGAGTTAATGAGTGAGCGATAAGGCATAACAGAGGGAGGACGTGTATATGATGGATTCCCCCAAACAAAACAAACAGAGATTGTGAAGATGGCGGAGCGGTTACGACGCGAGACCCTACCGCCTCCGTGGAGTTATGCTGTTACTGCAGATGGGAGGATATTTTTTATTAAGTAAGTAAAACAGTAGATATTCGAAAGTGCATTTTTAATTACGCAACTCCATTCGATAGTTACCATTCACTTTTTTCAATCTTCACAGTGATGAAACTCAGCATACTACCTGGAAACATCCGGTGACAGAAAACCCCGTGGAGACAGGACTCTTGACACGGGAAGGTTAGTACCATCGACGCTTCTTCCGGTAGAGGGCCTAGCCAACCCAACCAAATCATAATTTATTTAACAAGCTGTTGCACGGTTTACAAACAATAGGTCGGTTGCCACTGAGGATTCCGCCACTGATTAACAAAAATGACCGTTAACAATAAATGCCATGATCTAATAATAAATGAATTGTTTGTGTCAAGTTTTCATTTCAAATTCTACTCTCTCTAGTCTAGGCCTAGCCTAGGCCTACTTTACTAAAGGGCCTGGGGATTCCCTAGGCCTAGCCTAATAACAATTACAAATCATCAAAATAAACCCATTTTGATTTTCGTATGTTTTTTTACAGAAAAAAATGTAATTTAATTAAATTACACCAGAGTGTTAACGTTAACAAATATTAACCTACTAGCCTAGGGCCTAGGCCTAATATCCATTTTTAAATATTACTGTTTTAGTATACTTTACGTCATATTTCCATACTTGCCAATCCTACCGATTTTGGCGGTAGGCTACCTCTTTTTTGACCTGCCTACCGCCTACCTCTTTTGCATGGAAATCCTACCACTTCTTAAAAATTAAATAGCAAGATAAAAATGTAGAAGGAAACTGTGAAATCCACCAAAAAAACAGAACACGTATTGAAATTGCACTAAAATTAAGCATTTATGGGGTAAATAACCCCCAATACCGCTTTTGATAGTACAAATGTTGGCAGTATGTATTGCAGCTGAAAAACGCAAAAAAACCGAGCAGTAAAATGGCGCAACCAAAACTGTCTAGCCTATGCTCACTCTAGGGTCAATTTTTTCTTAGCCAAACTGACAAAATTGTTGCCGATTTTTTTTAGCCAAATTATAAATTCTTTACAAAAAATACCATAAAAACTGATAAAAATGGCTGCAAATTCAACAATTTTTATCGGTTTCGTTTAGCCAATTTGGCGAAAGTGTTCATTTTTATTATATATAATATGAGAGTTCCAGTAGCCATTGGCGAATGGTTTGAGTGAACATAGACAGTATTCAGTATTGTATTCTCTGTGTGAGCTTGATACATTATTACCAGGTCCAAATTTTATTTAGATTGACTAAAAACTGAAAAAAAGGAGAATTTCGAATCAATGGTTAACAATTAGTGCTCACTGTTGGATGTTATCTAAATTCTCATTGTGATTGATGACTCTTCTGATTGCCATGGAAAGTACAACAAAATTCACTGGCAGCCACTGACTGATTGAAGTGGCAGATGCAGGGGGATTTCAGGGGAATCCAAGGCACCGCCCAAAACCATTTGAAGGCTGCCACAAATAGGGTTGCCGGCAAAGATAAAAAATATACAAGGAGGGAAAATTGGATGCAAAAGAGGGGAAACGGCATTTTTTTTTGCTTGTCGTCAAAAAGAAACACAGAAAATCGTGTCGCCAAATAGGAGGAAACTTGTGATGCAGGGCCCTGGATACCCCATGGTGGGACTAGATCCATCCCTGTGATGGATGTAGGTCTAGGTCAAATCAGAATAGAAAAATTATTACTCAGTCGACCACGATTTTTTTGGTCAAAAGTCACATAGTAAAAAAATCTCCATAGCTACTGGTTACAGCCAGGAGTATCAAAGTTTGAACCAAATTCGCATCTGCTTGCACAGAACTAATGTTGTGAACATTTTATACATCATGACAATAAACCATTGATCAGACTGAAATATTACTTTTTCATTCACAGACTTGCCAAAGGGTTGGCAACAAGGACATACAACAGAAGGTGCTATATACTTTGTTGAGTAAGTACTTACCCTTATGAATTCTTTAACCGAATAGGCCCAGGGCTAGAAATTTTCCCAAGTAGCCAGCAGGGCCAGTAACAAATACATGCCACTGGCCCTGATCAAAATCAAGTCGCCCTGTTTTTTAAAACCGTCATAAAAACAAAAACCAGCCTGTTAGTGGCGATGATTCGCTGTTGGTCTGGATTGAAATAAATAAATAAATAAAATCTGGTAAAAACGCGACTCGATATATCGGATTCCAAATAGTGGGGTGGTGCTAGTTATACGCCATCAGCAATATCTCCAAGGTTTTTAATTTGACAAGGAAAAAAAAAGTCATTTTATTTTACCTATTTGCATTAGGACTACAGTGTGAAACATGGGTATAGGTCAGTCTGTTTTTATGGAGCCTTTCGTCAAGAACTGTTTTGTCTTTGGACCCTGGAGATTGCAACCCTGCAATGATTAGGCCTAAAAAAAAAAAATTGTTATATTGCCCAAACACAGAAAAATTATAAAACAGGGTCGGTCGGTCGGATTTTTTT
>JAOTQE010129475.1:0-12181 GCA_025631205.1 Nesometra sesokonis
TTCTATTCTCCAGTTCTTAACTTTGATGCTACTTTGATATGATCAAGTTAATTTCAAAATTAATGTTGATGATTTTTAGGTCATTTTCAGGTGACAATATATCTTTAATTGAAGATTTATAGTCACTCAAAAATGACCAGAAAGTCATAACCATTAATTTTGAAATTAACTTGCTCATATTAAAATAACATCAAAGTAATGAACTTCAGAATCGAAATTACTATATTTTAAATTGTTTAATAAGTATTTTACACAAAAATTGACCAAAATTTTAGAAGCTTCTAGCCTTTTTATGGATTTTTGTTAATTTTAAGCATTATAAATTTGCAAAGTAGTGGTAAATATTTTTTTAGTATTCTGATTTTGGGTGGAATGATCATAATTTATATATTAATTGAAAGTAAGAAAGTTATTTTCAAAATCAATTTTTTGTCATTTTTCAGGTGACAATGCATCATGGGAACAATTACAGTATTGCAATGTAACTTAGTAAAAAATAAATAAATTCTTAGTTTTGGGATTAGGGATTTATAACATTTACTTCACAATTTTCTTTTTTTAGCATTGCCTAACTTAATTTTAAATGAACCCAATCCCAAACTTATACTTTGTATATATATATATATCTCTATTCATCTCAGTGTAGATAATTTTGACTATGAGCCTTAATTATGATTGTTTACTTACAAGCATTATTGTACAGTACTTAACCCATGGTTTAGTCGGGCTTCCAGTTTGCCTTAAAGATGTATTGTGACTTAAAAATGGAAGAATGTACTTTGAAAGCAACATGCTTATTTTGAAAAATTATACAAAATCTAATCATAACACTTACAGTTATGATAATTAAAAAATATTTAACTCTAATTTTGAAATGTTATCTAAAAATAAGCAAAAAAAAAAACAAAACAAAACACCCAATAGCTGCTGAAAACCCCTTTAATTTATTATTTTAAGTGTAAAAAAACTTACTAAATAATTTTTAACTGCACTAAACTTCCATTCCCAATTCCTTAAATTTTATGTTATTTTAATGTGAGCAAGTTAATTTTAAAATTAATTTTGGTGATATTTTTTGTTATTTTCATGTGTATTTTCAACTAAATTATTACCCCAAATGTCATTAAAATTAATTTTTGAATTTACTTGCACCAAATAAAATGATGCGCTAGTAGGGATTTTTAACTGTAGATGGAAGTTCCAGATTCGCCCTATACTTAATAAATTTAAGCAGTTACTTTCACGGATGAGCGGTTTTTAAAACAATTTGCTAGAATCGGAGCTTTGAGATACAGTAACTTGTTTTATACTTAAGAATTACTGTGGCTAGAGGTCCGGTAGTGGATGCTATCTCGGCAACGATACAGTTGAGGTCAAGGTTAACCTATCTAGGTACGCGACCTGGGTACGCTAGCCATTGCGGAGATGGCCTCCACTACTCAGGCCACAGCGTTAAACAATATAGCATTTCAAAATATGTTTAAGGTCAGAATTTGTATAGCAATTTATTTTCAAAATTTTAATAACCATTTAATAAGTGACAATACAACTTGAAGTAAATAGACAGAAATTAATGTTTATAGTACTTGTAGTAACGATTACCTTTCATTCCTTATATAACCCTTTATTTTAGAAAATATTTATCTTGAATTATTTATATCCGCACTTTGAAATAAATACTAACTTTTTATATCTGAATGTTGTTTTATTGCTTTTTTTGTCAAGGAGTCGTTTTCACGTGATAATTAACCATCATTATTTTCTATTCTTATTTGTATGTATCTTCTCCAAAGCCAGAATATTCCATACAAGTGTAACCGTTAATGTAGAAACCAACAGCTAATGTAGAAACAACCGCTAATATAGAAAATTCAACCGCTTATGTAGAAAAATCCCAGCTAATGTAGAATGGTCGACAGCTAATAGTAGAAAATTAAATGCTTCACAGCTAATTAGATACAGTCGTCAGCTAAATTTAGAAAATTGCGCTATCAATGAATGGAACTGAAGTAATTTTACATGCGCATTTCTTAGTGGCGTATAAACCCTATCTGAATTTTGTTTAAATAACTAGAAGGCGGGATAGGTTGACACCTAAAAAATATAATATTTACAATACCATTGAGTAAAACCTGGGCGGAAGTAAGGTAATGTTACCTGCACATACCCCAGTGTAACGCTGTGGTAACATTGTTTAAGCACCGATACTATCCGTGGATTAAGTGACTAGGTGAAAATTGGGCATGTTGTGACACTTAAAAATAATATTAAACTATACACTACATTAGTTCCGTCAATGTTTCAGTCAATGGGATTGTAATAATCGGGGAACAGTTAAATTTTAACTTCTCCCTGGTAATAATATTTTCAAGTGTCCCATCGTGCCCCGCATCCCTCGTGTCATTTTTAAACAATGTTAATGCGTTTACATGTCAATAGGAATGTGCAGACAGCATTACTTTAATTCCATCCATGTTTAATATTTAATATTTATAATAGTCATATTATTAAGTGCTCGAACCTTCCCCACTTTCCCCATCTCAATTAAACACGTGTTTTTGTGACGTGTCGCTATAGGGACTAGGTAATGTGCAGGTAACATTAGGCCTACATTAGTTGCATCCCTGTTTCAGTCAGTGGATTTCAGTTTTCTGCTCGGGTCTAAAAGTACCCACTGATCAAGGAGTTTACAGTTGAACCTAGATTTTACCATACCTCAATTTTATGAACCCTCACTACATAGGCCTACACCTAAATTTAACTGAAAATGGTAAAGAAAGCTCAGAAACATAAATTTTAACTGGACATTTGTTAAAATTAACCAATATTTATAGATTTTTGTATAGACCTACTTAAAATCCTCAAGGCCTAAACAATGGGTAGGGCCTAGTAGTAAATAAATGAGAAAATTAGTAATAAATAAACTTATAAAAATACCATAACTCAATTATAAACCCTTGGATTTACATAACCCTGGTCCCTTATGTACAATCGCGGTTCTCAGCGTAGGCCTATCTTTTGATAGTAATGCGCTTGACTTATAATAAATTCTGATCAATCCGAGAAGATATAAAACAAAAATTGATCTACCTACAATCCAGCATCACCATTTTAGCATTTTTTTAATTGTAATAATTTGAATAAATATACCGCAATATATAATTAGGCCTAATCTTTTTTGGTGATGCCTGGATTGTAATTTTATCTTCTTGAACTCATAGGCCCACTGTTACTTGATTTGGATTTATTAGGCCTATAGGTCAAGCGCATTACCCGCTCGGCCAGCTAAACCTCGACAAAACAGGGGAGTTTTATAAAATCACAGTCGGAAAAAAATTTAGTCAAGGGAAATCCCCCTTAAGTTTTGCGTGAATGTTTTAGTACCGATCCTCAATTTTTGTCCGAGTGTTGACGGTACGGTCTAAAGAGGTTGCGCGCAGTTTTCAATAAACACATGAGAATCCTCATGTTTCCCCACACATTGTAAAAATCTGGGTTTATCGGTCGGGATTTATTTTTTTTTGAGTATACCCATTTCTTTTAGGCCCATTTTCTGAAGTTTTGTTTAGTGTTTTGGGTAACAGTAGGCCTACAAATTGGACGGGAAAAGCAGATTCACCGTTTTATGCGATGTTGTAGTGGGCTTGAACCTAGCCTATGCAAAAATCAGAATCAGGAAAATTAAATGAGAAATTAATAACAAAAACACCAACCCTAAAGTCGAGATTTTGGGTCGGTCAAAAGACAAACCCCATGACTGCTAAAAAACAGTGTTGCTGCCATCACTCGGGCAATTACAAAGGAGGTCGATCAGTCCACCAATCACGTTCTTGCACTGTTTGTTGATTGAAATTTAAATGAATGGACAGACCCTACGTTGTGTTGTACGAATTTATCAAAACAAACTACCTCGGTTGTAGGGCCTATCATACTGTATCATAAAACAAAACACTATAGAGTATAGACTTTTATTTTTAGGTAAGTTGTATGTACTTTAGGCCTAGGTTAGTCTAGTCTACTAGCCTAGCCTAGGCCCAGGCCTGTACAATGTATCGGCCTCGATCGCGGTGACCACGATCACGGTGCATGACTTTTCAAAATTACAGCAAATTCCTAGGCCTAGGCTAGCCTATCCTACCACTTAGGCCTAGGCTAGAGGGCTTAACTAGCTAGAGGCCTAGGCCTAGTCAGATAAGTCAGCTGGAACTAGGCATAGGCCTAGACCAAATATGAGGAGGCCTAGTGTAGTAGGCTGGGGGGGCTACTAGGGCCTAGCCTAGGCCTAGTAGGATAGAGTAGGACGTAGTAGATAGAAACGGTGAAAGGAAAGATTGATTGAATGAATGTCTTTTAAGGCGTAGGACTAGGTAGGGGCCTAGACTAGCAGGCCTTTTTTTGCCCACACAGGGCTAGGGCCCAGCCTAACTGTATACTTGATTGCTTCATACTGGCCTATAGGCTAGGCTAGGCCTTCCTATGGATTCGAAAAGACATACCCTAACGTAATGCATGGTTCAAATCAATTGAAGCAACATTCTTAATAAGTAAAATGCTTTTTATTTTTTAACAATTTTTTTATACACAAACTGTTAACATAGAATCCTACATGGCCTACATTGATTTTGTCTTTAGTAGGAATATCACAGTAATTAGTATACCTACCAACTTTTTTTGGCTCCAATGCGTGAGACAAACTCCGGCACCATTATCTGGGCCACATCCTCTCCACTTTCGATCTGACAAGCAAACAAACAAAAAAAAAAACCTCATCTAGGCCTAACCATTTTTGGGCCGTTTCTGCCTAAATTACCACTGTTTTTGCTCTATATTGTGTCATGCGTGAGAAAAACTATTGAAATGACTGTTTATGAGTGAGAATTCTGCTTATGCGTGAGATAACTTAATTTATGCGTGAGACGTCAAATATAGGCTCCAATGCAGGTACAAATTAGTAATTATTATTAGGGATAGTTAATTGTAAATATTCTATGAATCAAATTATATTAGGTCTAGGGCCTAGTAGTAGAAAAAGAAAGAAAATTTGTAATTGTTGTTACAGATTTAGTGTCTTATTAGGCCTAGACGTGGAAAGCATCTCTATAAACAACTTTTCAAAAATGTCTGTCTGTCGGTCTTGTCACGCACGTTTGTGACTATTTGCGTTTTGTTCTTTCCAACCTTTCTTATAACCAGCATTGTTGGGCATCACTTTAAATATATATCTACGAGATATGAAACAATTAATCATCAAATGGTAATACGGTAACATCAAAATTGAACTAAAATAACGCTATAAACTACTACACTCGGCGACTTTCGCCTCAGGCGTAGTCGAAATTTGCATAGCAGATGATGTTAATAGTATATATGCAAGGACGACACAGAATCCGATTCATTTGCGGTCACTGATCTTGCTTGTATAGTTGGATCAGTAGCCGCACTTCAATCGCCTTGTATAGGCGGTTGTAGAATAGAAATATTAGCCCGGTTTGGTGGCTAAGTACAAGTGATGGCGTGCAGTGCACGATCAATTGGTGACACTGACCAGCTACAGCTACTGTGCGCAGCTTTCCGCATCTTATTGTCGGATCGACTTGTTTGATTATTTCTCTAATTTTTTTCCGTTTTCTTATCTTTTCATATTGTTTTTTTCTTTTATTTGTCTCTATTCCTAAGTCTACCGAACACAAACTTTGTATTTTTATGGATCCTCTTTTTTGATAGTTTTGTTTTTGTACACTGTGGAAAAAAAAGATAGGAAAAAATGTTATTTTACTGATTATTGATTATATATTTCTAGGTCTTTACTGCATGGATTCCAAAAAATGGCACCTCAGAAGAAGGTTGTGAAGACATATGGCAGGAAGAGCAAAAGAACTCTTACCTCAGACAATTGGTTGTCACCAGAATCAAAGGGTTATTCCAAATTTTCAAAATCATCTAATCTTTTCTCAGACCGAAGTAATGATTCTGCACATTTAGATGGATGGTAAATGTCATTATTTGTTTTTGTTTTTTAAATCTATAACCTTGTATTATTTTAACAACTAGATAGTGAACTTCCATAGAATACATAGCCCCAAAGTGCAATTTCATGAAAGTGCCTACTATTGAATGACCAGGATCCAACCAATTAAATAGCGTTATAATTTAACGCCTTTGCTACGGCGAAATTGCACCCTCAATCTTTCAAAAAAGTTTCTGATTTATCAATAAATGGAAGAAATTTAATCCAAATATAATGGCAATTTACAACGTAAAATATAAACAACGTAAATAATTATTATGACAAAAGAATGTTAAAAGTACAATAATTATAAAACAATTATTATTTTAATGTATTTAACTTACATGTTTGTGATGAAGGCTGATGACCATCAGTAGTAGGCGCCTACATGGGATTGCAATTCTACAGTTTTAAGTATACTATCCTATCTAATAATAAATCATAACACCACAAAATGAGACTGATGAAGCAGAGGTAGCTTGGTGGTTTAGAGTTTAGATGCTTGCCCTCCAAACCCAGGGTTCTGGTGTTAAAATGTCTTTATGCCAGAATTTTTCCCACATACAGTTCCACTACCTTCCTCATAATGAAACTTAATAAAGTGTCAATAGTCTATTAGTAGTAAAGGTGTTTGTTGCCACTGCACCAATGGATGTTGTGTGCTAGCTAATGGTCCAGCCACAATTTTCAAGTAAAATTGGATGAAATGAAATAAAGATTGCTATTACAATGCTGGAAAACAATGGCTAGTTGGTGAATTCTAGAACATGATATAACTTTTAACCATTGCTGTGTGGGCTCAGTACTACCAGACTCAAAAAAATGTCGTTGAATGGCATGTGTCTGGTACTATCGGGCCCAAACTAAAAAATCATTCTTTAATAATACATGCGCCCTCTTCAGTTTCCCTATCGACATTGAGATATTTACAGCATTAAAAAGAAGTCTCCTTCAATGCATCTTCTGTATTTTACTATTTTTAAAAAAATTTCATGTTACAATTTTACCGAAAAACAATAGTTTACTACTTTGTTCAAATTGATGAAAGTGGTAGAGACTTGATATTTTTATTCATCGTTAGTATATGCATGATGATCAAATGTAAAAAAAAACACATCTACAAGGAATTTCTTTGTGAAAAGTAGCATTTTTCACAGATTTAATGAAAAAATTCAAAATGGCTGTCAATTTTTTTCTCCTTCCCCCATAGGCCAACAACCTGCACACCCCAACATAAAAAAAAGAATTCTAACCTTGGAAACATTTTTTCTGCATCAAAACTATACACAATATTATGAATGCAATTACCAAAACACTTAAAATTAAAGCAAAATTTCTAAAAAGTTTAATTTCAAAACTAGTTTGATTATTTCAGTTTCTTCTCACCTACATTGCAACTAATTTTTTGGTGAAACCTGACATATTCCAATAATTAATAACAACAATTTTACAAGTTTTATTTCGCTGTTATGCAAGCATATCTGTCTGAAGGTTATAGAGATTGGCATTTACTTCAGTTAGCAAAACTGGTGGACATAGTCTGACACTGATTTGTGTGTTGAACCATGGAATTCATGACAATTAAATTTTTATATTCTAATGTAAACTAATTTTTAGTAGTGGTGAAGCTGGAAGAAATACTTTTTTACCAATTTGGCTAATTTAGCTTCAAAGCGATTAGACAATTATAAGTTTGAACCAAAACCTAACAAAATATTATACTTTATCAAAAATTGAATTGAAAACTTGTTAGTTATTTGCCTATTAGAATTTAAAAAAATTAGCCAAATTCAACTTTGACATAGGATTTGACTGTTGGCAACTTAAACCCTGTTTTAGGGTATCCTAAAAAATGCCAACAGAATATTTTAAAATATATGTTGTATTTTTTTAATATATTTTTTTTAAATATTCCAGATAATATAAAAAAATCCAAATTCAATCGTATATTTTCCATTTCATCAGTACCTCTGTAATGAAAGATGAAACAAACAAACAGTCAGAAAAAGAACTATGCAATCTACTGTGGTCCAAATTAGAACTTAGTAGTCCAGAAAGCAGCCCTATACTGGTTCCTGAAACACCTGAATCCGAGATGAAGCCTGCATATGGAAGGAAGAAGAAAAAGTTGGCCAGAAAGCCTGATTCACGTTCATCAGATGAGTGTTTAGAGTCTAAAGAAAACCTAGCAAGTGCACCTAAAATAAAGGTATCAATAATACATTGTTGGTTATGCAAAGCAACAGGGTTCTTAACTTGGTGCTGTGTCAACTCCAAAAATGTTTAAGGATCATCTCAATTGGGGCCGCCATCCAAATAGGGTCATCACCTGTTAAAAGCCCATTTCTTCCAAAGTCAAAAAAATTAAAACATTCTAAATTTGATTATACAGTATTGCTTTCAAATTTATAAATATAATACTGATTCACCATTTATATCATTTTATTAATTCCAAACATTAAAAAATGCAAAATAATAACAGAATTTATTTTTTGGGTGCATCAAGGAAAAATAAAGCGTATTAATCTATATTTGCTTTGCTTTTGTGAACAGTCTAAATCTAGTAGCCAACGGCAGGCTATGTCCGTATGCACGTGACGCGAAAAAACGGCACTCTGATTAGCTTAGCAACAGGAAATATCAAAGAAATCATCTCGGCTTGGCCTAAAAGCGTTTGATAACTTTTGCCCTTTTTTCTACTTGAGAATAAAATTAAAGAGGTTACTAACCATATTTATTATTTTAGAAATAATAAATGGGTGAATTTCAAATGATCTTTAAATTTTGAAAGGAATGTGGTTTTAAAAGTCCATAAATAAACAAATTGTTTTAAAATATATAAAATTATGCAATGAATCACAGTTAGGGAGCTGCTGGTCAAATTTCTTCCATGAACTCGCCACATATTTGGACTAGACAGTAGGCGATCGATCAAATTTGGGCCTCTGAATAATATCAAAGTAACATAAAATGTGTGTACAGTTGAACCTCCCTGAGCGGACACCTCTCGTAAACGGACGTCTGCCGTAACGGACTCTAATTCAAGGACCCGTTTGTTCTTCCTATCTAATCGGTGCATTTGGTACCTCTCGAAAGTAGAAACCTCCCGTAAGTGAACTCGAACACTTTTTGTCTTAAAATTTAGAGTTTTTGTATGTTAATTTACCTCCCATATGCGGACATCCCAAAAAATTTAGTGATTTTTCTGTGCAAAGAATATAAATTTCTGTAAAAAATCGTCCGTATACTGTAATGACTGAGAATCATATTACTGAACCAATCTTTTTGAGAATTTGAGAGGCCATTTGTGTTGTGAAATCCATAAATTAGAGACATAAGGACATATACATAATTTTAAAACTTTGGCCCTCTATTGGGTGAAATTCTCGTAAGTGGACACCTCCCGTAAGCGGACACTTATCCTGGACCCAAGGGTGTCTGCTTACGGGAGGTTCAACTGTATTACACTGAAGACTGATAAAAATTTAAGAGGCTTGTGGCAGACTTTTAGTGTATTACAATGTTGCAATATTGGGTGTAAATATTTTTTAAATACTGTACCCTAATTTCCAGTGTCATAGTCATCTTATATATTTCTTAAAAATTAGCAAGTTATTTTATACTATTGAATTTACTTAATTTCAGAATGGTGTGAGCATACAAAAGAAATCAGAAAGCAGAAAAAGTCTCTCAAAGGATAAAGAAAATAGATGCACTAGAAGAAACAAAATTCTAGATAGTGATAGACTAGAAGAGTTGAAAATACTTGATGAAATATTTGAGACTGCTTCATGTACTGTGCAAAGAAAGTCATTCAGAGATACACGTACACCGTCTAAACGGAAAAACATCAAAAGAAAGGGTAGACGGGTTTCTTTATTTCATAGTAATGTGCCTGTAGCGAATTTAGAAGATTTAAAGAAAGAGGAAATGTTGTTGATACCTAGCCCTTGCGAGGTTATGTTATCAAGACTGGATCTGGATGACGTACCACCTGATTCTAGTAGTCCGAATGTTCAGCAGTCGCAAGACACGGTGGTCACCCATGAAACGGACATTGACAACAATAAGTCAGTAGGAATTGACGAGTATATTCCTCCACATATAAGTCCGGTGGTTGAACTTGCTGAATTAAGAGATTTTTTTAAGGATAGATCAGTCGGCACTTTTCAAGTAAGTTTTTTTTTTAAACAATACATTTTTACAATACATCCAGTGCCATAGCCAGTATGAGGCAGACGAGGCAGTCGCCTCGTCTGAAGTTGTCAAAATTTGGCTTTTTAAGGGGACTCGTCTTCTGACCTCTAACAGAGGATTCAAGTCCCTGGAATCCAACTTCTGTTTTTCAACTCTGGCTATGGCCCTGCACATCATCATTACACAGTAAATATCCAAACTCATCTGCCTATACAGTAGAAGCAAATTATATACTTAAACCAGATAGTGTCAAGATATTACAAGAAAAAGAAGCCTCAGTGAGTGGCATTTAGCTCAGTTAGTTATTCTGGTGCTGCAACCAATGTGTTGTGCACTGAAATATGGAGCCCTGTTGAGTCCTGGTTCAAATACATTGCCCCCTAACTGTGGATAAACTCTAGCCCAATGAGCCTTCATTAGCTCAGGAAGGATTTACTTTAATTTTGTTTCTTAACAATGAAAGACATTCTTGTGAGCACTTCATCATTTTTTCAAACAACACTGCTGACACAAAGATAAGACATTGCTAAATAACCTTTTTTCCTCTGCAGAAATCATTGACCCCATTTAGAGGAAAACGTGGCAAGATTTTTTCAGCCAGGGACAAAGTTCTTCTACATTGTGGCCAGTCAGAAGTTGTACCTTTCTCATCGTTATTCACAGAAATTGAATTAGAAAACTGTCGGAAAATCGGAGAAGGTGTTTATGGGGAAGTGTTCCAGCTGCAAATAAATGAGGATAAGGTAGCAGTGAAGGTAAATTATCAGTATGTTTTTTCTAAATCAGTTTCAGTTAAATTTGCTTAATGTTGCATAAGCCATGAATGGCTAAACTAAAATTAATTAATTAGTTCATTTGTTTGGTTGTTAGTGTTTTGGTTGGTTGGTTGGTTAGGTTAGGCTACTTGATTCAAGTTTGTCGTTACGTTAGTTAGCCAGCTAGCTAGCTAGCTAGCTTTTATAAGCTAATCTAGCTAGCTAGTTACTTAGTTCGTTATATAAAAATTAAATTAACATAAAGAGAGTACCTAGTTGTATCATGGCAAATAATATGAGCTTAGCAAAAAGAAGTTCAATTCGTTTTGAAAAACGAGTGCCATACTGATTATTTAAAAATTAATGATACCTCTTAGCTGAATTTGAGCAGGAAACCAAACTTAGTTTGTTTTTTTTTTCGTCAGTAAACAGTTTTTGAATTCTAGTCTGAGTGTCCCCTGCCATAAAACAAGAATCACATCATTTTTGATGACTCTTCTGCATCATGTCTAACACAAACAGTGTTCTTCCAATTGAAATATTTATTCTGGTAAATTGTCCAAAAACATGACTTTTTAGGCATGGTTTTGGGTTGGTTTTGGCCCTACCCCAAATATATTTATATATAAAATTAGGCCTTAATGAACATTCCTGTATTGTCTGTAATACTCATGAATAACGGAGGGCAAAAATATGAGATTCAAAATTACATCATAGTTATTCTTCAATAAACAAAATTTTTACTGATAAATTAAAAGTTTTACCTGTAGCTAAAACTATCGTCTGAAGAATACTGACAAAACTTTAATAAATTATTAATAAATTATTTTTATTTCATCAGATTATTCCTATTGAAGGTGAATTAGTTGTTAATGATGAACCACAAAAAATGTTTGAAGAAATTTTACCAGAAATTGTTATTTCAAAGTAAGTGCAATTTATGTTAACAGTTGCTTTCTTTTGTATACATGTGGTATAATGCAATATGTATATATTTTTTTATTTTTTTAATAAAAATTTAAATGCAACAGTAGAGAAAATCCTACCAAGATTGAAAAAAAAAAGATGTGACGTGTTGTGGCAAAATACCGTATATTTCGGTGTATAAGTCGCACCTTCATTACGCAATTTTGGTCACAAAATTTGGTGTGCGTCTTATACACCGACGAGATAAAATTCGTAAGGCCGAAAATGTAAACTCTCCACAGACAGATAGCCTACG
>JAOTQE010129486.1:0-12180 GCA_025631205.1 Nesometra sesokonis
AGCACCCCCCCCCCCCCCTTAAATCCGCGACTACCATACAGAAACATCAAGAAGGTATAATACATACTTCAAGTAATGAGAGACATGCCATCATGACAGGATTCAATATTTCAACATAAATTATGTCATCACCAGCATCAATTATGTCATCACCAGGAATGATGATGCCATAATTTATGTCGAAATATTGAATCCTGACACAATGACGTGTATCTCATTGCTTGGAGTATGTATTATTCTTACTTGAAATTGATTAGTAGACCTTTCGGATTTTACAGACACATTTTTATTTTCTGAAGGTTGTGAAATACATCAGTTTCCATTGATGCTGACACACAATTTCCAAGATGAAATTGTTTTTCCACAAACATTTTGTTGGGTTACTGACAGTACAGACTAATCTATGCCTAAAACACAGCAGTTATGTTCATCAAAAGTTACATTATTCAACTAGTCTCTTTAAACATAACTGTAGTTACCTACAAGGAGAAAAATTATCGAAAAGACGCCATCTGCTGCTGTTGTCTGGTCTCGATTCCTGTCAAAGACAGATATCTTCTGCCACAGATGAACACATACTATTGTCTGTCTCAAATGAACAAATCACGCCCGCTGTTCCAAATGATCAATTAGCACTGCCATCCCGAAAACGGCAGAACAAAGTATCTACACCAAACAATTACATGAATCTATCAGCATCAAGTGAGCACAGGGCACCATCTACCAATGAGCAAGAACCAGCACCTGCCTTGCAAAAGACACTTTTTGACCAAACTGATGAATGCAATTGGATTAATTCACCAAGGAGTTTTTATATGCAGTCACTAAAATATGCAACAATGACTCAAGAATTATTAACTCACATGAAAGCAAATAATTCATTAAACTCTGCAGAATTGATCGCTAAAGATAGGACATTAAACAAATTATTTTACACTTCTCAATCTGCCTCGGACAATAATCCATTGGAATCTGTAAAAAAATTAAACAATTTTCCAAAGTCAGTTGTACAAGAAATATATAATTTAAATCTCACATTTTTTAAGAAAGTGATCAACAACATCACAACACTAAACAATGAAATATTGAAAGAATATTTCAAATTTTTTGCCAAATTGGACAACATTGAAAATGAAATGAAAACCTTTGAACATAAATGTTGCGTTATGATGGATACATGGCCTGTTGATACTGTTCTCCTTGTGTGTGATGCATTCCACCTCATTAATTATCGTGCTCTGTCATTCAACGAAAAGATGTATGATTTTATAGGAAAGCGTGTACATTTATTAAGTAGATATAACATTGTGCAGTTGGTATATTTAATTGGTGAGAATCGAAATGTCCCATCGTCTTTGATGAGTCGACTCGAAAAAAGAATGCTAAATTATATGAATGAATTTACTGTACCTGAAATTGGAGCTGTATGTAATGGCTTCTTTAAATCTCAAACACAGATTTTCTCAAAGCGAATTTTAACACAATTTGCAAAACGTTTAATTCTTGAGGACCTTCGTGCTATTGACAGCCATAGTCTTGTTGGTATTTGTAAAATGTACCGATACGCTTATTTCGGTTCAGAGAAGTTATTTAGTAAAGTGGCGCGTGAAATTGTTGAAAAAGTTCCCAGAATGGATATTGAGGCAATAACGCATATTGCCTTGACATACTCTTCTTTACGAATGTACCATGCACCATTGATGGATGGCATTGCTCAAGCATACGTAAAGAAAATAAAAAATGGCCGCTGTAAAGATGTAGCAAAGTGTCTGTGGTCTATGACAACATTGGCTCATGTTCCTTCAAATGTTAACCAGTTTTACAACACTGCCATCAATGAGATAAGGAGACGGTTAGTGGAGTATTCCAAGCATCCAAATCAATTAACATCAACTTTACTTTCCCTGGCTTATGCAGATATCTATCCATTAGATATAATAGATTATGTATTTAATACAGCATTCCTTCATTCTGTAAAAAGTAAGTTCTAAAGTTACTGAATTCAAATTATTTTTCATCAAAATTCTTATTAGTTTGGTTACCAAAATTTGGGTAACGTTGAAGTTCTATTTACAGAAGTTATTTACATATCCAGTATCCGTTAGAAGCTTAATACTAGAGGGCACTTCAGGAGTGAATACCTCTGCTCAAATCAAAATCCTCTGCTCTCAAAATTCTGGACCTTTGCACCTTACCTTGAACTTTGACCTTGTCCCTTCAAAATTTAATCTGCTTGAGATCTTTAGTCAAAGAAAATTGTGGGCAAGTTTCAGTACCGATGGAACTGCTGTGGAAGCAGTTGGTGCAGCGGTTTCGGACTTAATGAGGTCGGGAGTTTGAGGCTCACACTGGTTGGTTATGTTCTTAGGCAAGACACTTTATACACGTTGCCTCTCTCCACCACGTGGAGTATAAGTGGTTACCTGGTACAAATGCCATTGAGTTCTTAACTATTGCCTCACAAACAATAGGTGGTGTCTTCTGTTGCTAGTAGCAATAAAAAATGCGGTCAAGCGATTGTCGCTAGCCTATACAAAGAAGCATAGCTGATTTTTATCCGCGACTTATGGTGTTGTATCGTGATATTTTGGATTTAAAATTACATTAGTTAAGTAAAAATGTGATAACTTATGTCGTGTAAGCTTCCACGTTTTTAATCTAATGGTAAATTATTACCTTTTAAGATGTCTCATTTCAAAATGCCTATAACGTGTGATTAAAAAAATCATGCAGGCATGAATGAACGTAAAGGGCGCCACCTATTGTATTTTTCTTTATTGTGACGTAGGCTGTTTTGTTCTCTGTTTGCATTGATGATTACCGCTGTAACATTGTGGAATGGATTGTATTGTAGGTGTTTGTTTCAATGACTTGGGTAATAATTGTCTTAACTTAATGCTATATAATGTCAATATTATTATTGTTATTGTTATTGCTATTATTATTATTATTGATGGCACCACCTTCTATCAGTGTATTTATTTTGTCTTTGAAAAATACATGTGTTTCAAAATTATTTGATAGTGTGAAAAAAATCAATTAAGTGCAATTAAAAAATTTTTTTCATTAAATATAAGATAATTAATTTTTTTAACAGAATTTAGGCTTGCAAATGGAATAGATTTACGACCAGATCTTCATCTGTTAAACTCTGCAGTATTGGTTGACCGTCCATTATATTGCAGCAATAAATTACCAAAGGTGGGTACTATTTTCAAAATGTTGCGCTTCTATAGAGTATTATTTTCCTACTACACAATACTCGTGCTAATAAATTGTAGTAAAACACGGCCAAGTCGAATCCAAAGTGACATTAAATCTTTTAATTATTCCTAAATTTAAATTAAAAACATATGGACGGCGAACTTTCACTTTCTCGACTTCATCTTTGTGGAATGAGATACCTATATATATAAACTCCCCCACACTTGATTCCTTCAAAACAAACCTGACAACTTATTTGTTTCAATCCATATAACTACTTTCTTCTATCACCCTTTTTCTATTGTAGTTGCTCTGGTTATACAATCTGCGCCTTTGATCATTAATTTTGGAATTGGCGCATTACAAGTGTTTTATTATTATTATTGGAAACAATTTTGACTTAAGAAAAAATATGGCTTTGAAATTGTAATGATGGAGAACATCCGTCTGCCGTAGAAGTTAAATTGAACTTGGGCAGTGCAAGGGCGGATACAGGTTCCAGCGAAAGTGTTGGGGGTGCACTTTCTCAGATTCGGGTGTGTGTGTGTTTCCCGGTTTTGATTTTGACAAGCAAAAAAAATTATTTCCCCATTTTATTTCTTTTACCCTTTTAATGTTACACCTAGGCCATATGTATGGTATATTTCTAGTATTTATGTTTTTGGGTACATTTTTTACCCAGATCTCCATCTTTAGGTTGAACCACCATATAGCAGGAAGCCCCTAATGTTATGATATCCCCACCCCTTCACCCCAAATTATAAAAACATAAAAACGCAATTTCATGATTTATTACATTTAAAAAAAAAAAACATATCCAAAGAGATGGCAAAGACGAAAAATGTGCAAATAATAATCTTTTTTTGGCTTGTAGACCATAACTGGGAATACAGTACCCCTTCTTTCACAGAGTCCAGGATCAGTGTCTGTTGTAGTATATGATGCCTTTTTAATTTGCCATGCAGTGTTCTCCTGAGAATGGTCTTAGCCATCAAATTTGTAGGTAAAAATTACAATTAACAGTATAAAGTTTGTTTATTGCCAACTAATTTTGATATAATTTAGATTCTTATCTGTATATATTTTTTTCTCCTTTACTCTTTTAGTATTACATGGAATACAGGAATGCTCATAGAGGCCTATAGTTATGTAGATATTTGGGGTAGGGCCAAAACCAACCCAAAAGCCATGCCTGACAAGTCATGTTTTTTGGACAATTTACCAGTATTTTAATTGAGAGAACACTGCCATGTATCATTTTTTATTTTCTATCAGGAATTATTGGAAGGAGGAGATCTTCCAGATGACTTTTACCCGGATGTTCAGCAAGAACTCAACAAAAGAGCATTTCTAAAACCTGTGATTTCTTGTATTTCTGAAATTCTTGGAGATTCTCAAGTCATTAAGCCCTGCTTTATTATACCACATATGAAAACTCTTGGTAAGTAATAAACGATGATTAGCATGGGTTGCTTTTTAGAAAATCTCAGTTGGTCCGAATTATTTTTACCTTCGCCAGTGACGTTGGCGAGGTTATGTTTTCAGTCGTGTTGGTGGGTGTGTGTGTGTGTGTGTCTGTGTGTTAGTCCGGAGCATAACTTAAAAAGTAATTGGCAGGTTTTGATAAAATTTTCAGAAAAAGTTTGCAAATGACCCGAGGAAACATTGATTAAATTTCGGTGAAGATCCGTGGTTGCATGCGCCTATGAAAACCTCCGGAAGCCTACAGTGTCCAGTGTACAAACTGTAGTTGGGCATCACGCTACACTGTTTTTTATGGAATGAAATAATTGGCCAGATTGTGCTAGAATGTTTGTCCTTATTGTAAAACAACCAGTCTGTACAGTGCGCTTACCTTCCAGAATCAACTTTTAACCGAATTGTCCGAATGGGTAATACTATGATGATTTTGTGGTTATATTTATTGTACTGTACAATAATTGACACAACTAGTCGGGATATCAATTAAAGTTGAAAAAAAGAAAAACTCTGATTTTGGTCCTTATTGTAATATACTAGTCAACTTGAGTATCCCCATAACCTTGACCTTTGAACATGTCCCCGTAAACTTGACCTTTGACCCCAATCTCGTATCCTTGACCCTGTGACCCATCATGGGCAATTCTGGTATGAACCTCTATGCTTCCACCAAGTTTGGGCAACATGGGGCCAAGGAATAGCAAAAAACATATATTTGACCTTGACTCCAGTGACCTTGACCTTTCAAAAAAATGAACCCCTCAAGGTCAATCTTTCAATGACCCTGCATCCACACACCAAGTTTGATGGAGATCGGACCAAGGACCTAGGAGTAGTAGGGAACGAACAGACAGACAGACAAACGTTTCTCAAATTATAAATATAGTATAATATTAATTTGGGCAGTTTTAAATTGAATAGAAACACTTTAGATGGTGGATATATTTCTAACCACAAAAAACATTGTTTTGTATAATGTTATTTTATCAACAGATGTAGAGTTGCGTCTTTCTGAATTAGGAGAGCCAATCCCTGTGTCCAAATGGGGTTTACAAGATAATCAAAGTTTAACAAAGAGTTTGTCAGCAAGTGCAATGGTTCAGCAAATAATGCAACAGAATGAACAACAAACACCAACTAATTTGAAAGGTATGATGAAATTAAAGACTGGTGAATGTAAACAGGATGCAAGTTCAACTAAGTAAGCATTTCATTAATTGTCATACAATACTCTGGAGAATGTGTTTTTGGATGTGCTTATGTGCTTATAAAATTTCCCTCTTTTTTGGTGGTGGGGGGAATGGGTGGGGGAACCTTATTTGAATAATGCGCTTATTAAAACGAGGTGGTTATATATGCTCAGAATTATATATAGATCAGAATCCCCCCCCCCCCCCCGAATGGGATGCTAGTCCATTACATGTTACTTCCCGGCATGTTCAAAAGGGCTCTTATTTGTGCAAGTATGGTCATTTACTGTTGTAATAATAAATGATTAGATGTCCTGTTTGATTTGATTTATTTGGTGTTGTGACATACCAAGGAATGAACATAGAAGTCTGAAATGGACTTTATTTCCAGTGGGGCCCTTTTAGGGGTGATTGAGCAGTCATCCATGATGATGACATAATTTATGTCAAGATATTGAATCCTGTCACAGTGGCGTGTATCTCCTTGCTTGGAGTATGTATTATACTTCTTTCCTGAGCAGTACACTAGGAGACAATACCTTGCTCTTTTCTGAAGTGCTTATTGTTTTATTCCTGCCAACTCGCGCACATAAATTGGGACTTATTTTGGACGTCTAACGTATAGATCAATTTTCTGAGACATCAGCAGAATTCTCTTGCATAGGTTATCATGCAAATAGTTTACCTCATGCATGAGACAATATGGAGTAAAACACTGTAAATACGGCCCCAAAAGCAGTGGTAATTAGGACAAAATTGACCCAGAAATGGGCAGGTGTTTTTTTTTTGCTAGTCAGATTGAAATTGGAGAAAATGTGCCCCAGCAACGATGGCGAGGTATGTCTTACACATTGGCGGTTAAAAAAGTTGACAGGCATACTGTTTACTTTAACATACACATGAGCGATGTTGTACATGGGAACAGTCTCACCTGAAAGACTGTGCCATTAAGTCGTATTTCACCCCTCCAGCTCAAACACAATAGGTTTCCACGGTTAAGTGCACCACACAGTGACTACCACCAGTTTAGCCAACTAACCTAAAGCCTGTTTTCCTGTCGATCGTTGATCCCCAAAACAGCGATTTGAATCGGCGTTTTCGATCGTTAATTTTGAAAAATTACGATTTTCACAAAGATCGACAGGAAAAGGGGTCACTTTCGACATTAAAAAAAGTTTGACGATTTGGATCGTCAAAGTTAAACAGAGTTCAACATTGACGATTTGGATCGTTAAATTTGGGTGCTCAAGAGGCAACATTGCTTGCGGCAAGAATTTACATGTTTTGGGCCTACCTAGTAATAAATCATATTTTGTTTATTAAATTTTCGGGAGTTGTAACATGCTTCAGAACATAAAATATACAATTATCTAACTAATATATAAAAATCTCAGTTGGAAAGTTCGTTAAATTTGTTTGATTGCGATTGTAATTCGTCGCGAAGATTTACGAATTTCGTTGCGCACAGCGTAGTAAATAGCGGAAATACAGCGGTCCAGCGTGATTTGAATTTTAATGTTAATCATTTAACTTTTTTATAACGATTATCGGCGATTTTGGAATAACGATCGACAGGAAAACAGGCTTAAACGGCACTCTGCGTTGTGTAAAGCCAGGTACTCACTGCGTCGTACGATGGTTTAGTTGTACGACAGTCGCACGACTAAACCATCGTTCCCTGTGTATGGTTGCCAGACACAATGACAGTCTTCTACTCGTTAGCTGACAGTTTTGTTAGTGATTCAACAGAGAAATCACAAAAAACTGTCGGCCAACGAGAAGAAGACTGAAAATAGCTCATCGAAAGACTTTCATGAAATGTAGTTGATCTGGTTAGAGAAATATGTGCAGATAATTTATTTTATTTTAGAATTGCTATAGTGCTGTGGTCTAGAAATCATTATCGGTTTGGAGCAAAGGAAAACCTTGAAGCTCGTCATCTTCTTGGACTGCATGCTATGAAGAAAAGGCATTTATTGTTGCTAGGTTACAAGATTATAGAGGTGAATACATTGAAAAGTTAAAACTTGTGTGAACCTTATTTGGTCTTCAGTTTTATGATTTGAGAATAATTGAGTCCCAATGTTTTTTTCAGATGGGATTTAAATTGGTGTATAGTATCTGCCTCTCTGATAGGACTGTAGAGTATTTCCAGACATTACAAACATTTTGGAAAATGTTATGCACGTTCTTAATTTACTACAAGCTTTAGTTTTATCTTTTGGCCTGTTTTAAATCCTACAGCTACCTAAGGCCATGTTTGCAGAGGAAAAAGTTATCCGATGAATTATGATGATAGAAATTTCCAATAAAAGTGTTGTAGAAACGGGTGTTTAACCTATTCTGATGTAATATTATCCGATAATTATCCAATTCTATTCTAATAATTATCCAATAATTGACCTAAATACAATGATATTTTACTTTTGACACAGGGTAAACTTTGATCTTGTTTTTGCGAGGATTTCACTGGGGTCCCACCAGGGTGCCATGCAAGGGAAAGGAAAATCACCAAAAAATTACCGAAAGTTAGTGGACTCACAATGCATTATGGTCTGCATTGAATTTGTTCAGTTCTTTTTTCGATTTGATGATATTTTATCGGATAATCTGAAAAAAAAACAACCCTTTTGTATTCGACCAAGGAGATAGTGCATACTGTACCTCTTACTCATCTCTATATGAATTTTTTACCCTCTCCCTTACCCTCTCCCCACTTCAGTGGGGAGAGGGTATTGCAATGAGCTCTATCTGTGTGTGTCTGTCTGTCTTTCTGTCCGTCTGTGTCCATATCTCAAAAACTATTATGCCGATTTACTTCAAACTTTCAGATAACGTCAAAACAAACCATATCTAGGTCCTCCCAAGGTTCTGTGCTGATCCGTCTTACCACAGGAATTCTGGATTCTAATCGATTTGATTTGTGTCTACTGCTCTCTCTAGGTGATAAAAACTACCGACAGCGATAACCTACTTAGGCTTTTCTACAGTATTAGTTGCCGTCTTAAAATAACAAAAGATCATCTTTATTGACCCTGATAACAGTAGTGTTTTTCCTTATCAATTTGAGCTAAATTCTTATTCTAAACAAATGAATTTTACCATAACCAAGTTTTACAGGTTAACAAGTTGTTTACTGTATATTATTAGGCCTATGTGGGCCATCTAAATTTGCTACTATAGTACAGTTTACAGTAACTGAAATTTCAGATGACAAGTTGGATAGAAAAACAGGCGAGGATGTAATCGTTTACGATTGCCTTGTTGTGAACTACTACTAGTTTATGGCTCTCATCTGAGATAATATATTTATGCATTTATGCTCACGCTAGCCATTCGCCATGTCACCAGTGGCGATTGGTGATTATCTTATTTAGCGAAAATAAAATTGATCTCTTCATGGCGGTATAAACTTATTATTTTTTACCTCCATAATCTTTTATCCATGTTGAGGCCAGGGCCAGCGGAAGCATTTTAAAAGTGGTCAGGCAAAGTCGGAAAGTCCACATAAAATATTATATTTTTTAAAGTTTTTCTTTTACATTTGTCAAAAAGTCGTCTGGCAAATGCCTGACCAGCCGGACCATTTTCGCTAGCCTTGCAGGCAAGGCTACTACCATTGTCCCAACATAAACAACCATCGTTAGCTAACACAAATCATGTTGGCTGATAATCTTTTTTGTCAATATAAAATTGTGTGTATTTTCTTTATTTCTAGCTTCCATTTTATGAGGTTGAAGATGAAGTCCACAAGGAAACCCTAAATCAGTACCTGACAAACAAGCTCATGGAGGTACCTGAAATGAGGCTGCATTTGGAACAAAATTCATGATACAGTGTACAGGGTTCGATTTTTTACTAGCCCAGTGTACAATGGCTAGTGAAAACTGCGCTGGGCTAGTGAATTTCATTTTTAGTAGCCCAGTTGGCTAGTGAATACAAGTGCCAAGCAGCACTTTTACACATTGTAGATTAAGTTGCCACAGGCATGGGCTATTTGAATTGCTTGTGGGCTAGTAAAATTGTAAAGTCAACTTGCTCAGTGGACTAGTTAAAGCAAAAACAAAAATCGAGGGCTGTACAGAATGAACTATCACCAACATATCAAGGGTACATGGCAATCACCAACTTCACAAGTCATATGTAATGCAATTAGATTTATATAGTGCCTTACATAGTAGAGTCTCAGGGCACTGTGGACCAGATGTTACACACATTGATATGACTGCCTACACTCCTAAGGGTCACGTCATGTCCTGTAGACTTGCCCCAAGTCGCCTGTATCTGATTTTATTTTTTTTAACTATGCAACGCCACCAAAAATCGCTATTATTTTTTATAAGCGACTTGTTAAAAACATCTCAAGCATACCAGGATTTAAAAAACTCAGTTCTTATTTCTCGTGCAGTTGCAATCTGTCCATCATGTTACCTAAGCCTAGGGATTTTCTTTTCTCCATGGGTAGACCCAAGTTACTGTAGGCCTTCGCAACTCCAAACTTTAATGAGTATGAGTGATGCAATGGTATCGCATGATTTTTTAATTCAATCAAGCGTGACCATTCGAACCATGTTTTCAAGGTGCTAATGGTCACGCATGAATTGTTTTAAGCTAAAATAAGCGAGTATGGGACGTCAATAGTGCCTAAAAAGCAAGTGACTAACCCCACCATAAGGCCTGTGAGACAGGCTACAGACACTTATTCATCTGTCCATATCAGGGGATGTATCGACCTGTACACCGGGGTAACCCCCTACTCATCTCGAAAGATGTACTGGGTTCTTTATAGTGCACATGAGCCGTATGTGTACACTGGGCCTACGGTTTATAGTCCTTATCCGAGAAGACTTGTTCCAACACCAGAACCATGGTGCGAGTGGGTCTCATGAGACTTGGTTTAGAAAGCGTGACAATAGTTCTCATCCTGGATGTGAAAAAATTAAATAGCAGCGGTTGTGGTTCAGAATCCCTATTGAGAGGTTGGTGGTTCGAGACTCACTCGTGCCAATTGCTTGTGTACCCGAGCAATGCACTTTACTCACATTGTTTCAGTCTACCCAGCTGTACGATGGGTACCTGGGAAGTAAGCTGCAATGGACTAGCGTCCCATCCAGGGGGAGTATCATACTCGCATCCACTTCATGCTACTAAAACTGAAATAACCTCCAGCCTCATGAGCCTTTAGCCTTGGATAATGGAAGGTGCTCTAGCATATTTCAATATGGTAATCACCTATATATTTCATAAATAAACAGCTGTTGACTTTGAATATTTACATTGAAAAAATGAAAAAAGACATTGAATATTCAATTTAAATTTATTTCATTAGGGGAACAAACAAATCAATAAATATAGGAAAACAAAACTATTGCTTTCTGTTGTACAGTATTCTAAGCAACCAACATTATGCATTGATGTGGCTCTTAATTCAACAAAGATAAGCTAGCCTCTTAAAATATAATACTATAAAATTCCAGCACCTTTGGTTTTAACAACACATAATTTTTATTTAATATATAGCAAATTTTAACATAAAGATCACCGTACTTATCAAAACAACTGACCCTCCGGAAAACCTAATATCATACTATTTAATGATTTTGAAAGTCTCAATGTGATGAAAGCAATGTAGAATTTAGGCTCAACTTAAATGGTCACGTTTCAGCAGGAAAAAATATCCGATAAAATGCTGTAGTGTTTAACCTATTTTAACAGGAAAAAATCAGATAATAATTCAATTCTATCCCGATTATTATCTGATAATTTTTTACATTTGAGCTTGATCTTGTTTTTGGAATGGGTACCACATGAGGAAATGGGAAATCCCCAAAATTTCACCAGAAGTTAGTGTCCAACTAAGAAACAATGCAGTATGATATACACTGAGTTTGTACATGGAAGTTGATTTGATTGGATGATATTTTATCGGATAATCTAAAATTCCTGCTGAAACACGACCTGACCTGTGTCTATGAAAAAAAGAACAATTCAAAAGGGTGGTTGGTATGTAAGACGATTTACTGTACTAATTAATTCTAGCATCTTTGTTTTTAACAAAAGATAATTCTGATTTAATTTAGGGCCCATGTCAAAATTATCCTGCTGCAAGAAATTCAGATAAAATTTTAATAATTCACCAGCTGAAGGAGAATAACTGAACTTCGGCATGTCGAGATGTGACATTTTGTGTCAAAGCAAACTTAATGACAATGGAACACTATAGTAGACTTAAGGCCCGGTCACACTATCACCGATAACACTACCGATATATTGATGCCGATATATCGATACCAATACAAATTATCGG
>JAOTQE010129497.1:0-5000 GCA_025631205.1 Nesometra sesokonis
TTTTTTGGGGTCACTTATACAATTTTTTTATTTTTTTTTTCCCCGACGAAGGTGCCCCGTCTCCCCCGACGGGGGGGGGGGGCAGCTTTCCCCCCTCCCCCTCCCTGGCGCCACCACTGGAAAACGCATTAACATAACTATAGACATACCGTACTACAGGGACGGCGGAACGTTTTTTGAATTAGGGGGGGGGGGACGAAGTTAAATTTTTCAAATTCGCTCGGGTACCCCCCCAGTCCGCTTAAAATTTGATGAGCAAAAAAAAAGAAAAAAAAAGGTTCTTGCCTCTAATTTCGTCCTTTCCTGGTCCCTAAAGGTGGTTTTCACGGCCACAATATTCATATCTTACCATAGTTTTGGAGTTGTGGATTGTGAATTTTGTTGTTGGAGCCCCATTTAAGGGGGGGGGACGATCCTCCCTGAGTTATCACTGGGGGGTTGCGTCCCCCCTCATCCCCCCTCTTCCGCCGCCCATGCCGTACTATACAACTTACCTGTTTCACAGACAGTATGTCGTTTCATTGAGCATTCTATATCGTTCCATTTTCCATTTGAAGACAGCAATTCCACACAGTTCTGGCCACCCGTAGACTCATCGAATGTCGACATCACTACTGATTTCGATGTTCTGATAACTGCTACGTTTCCACCGTTGTTTGGTTCTCCTAAATTCCAATCTTTAGTTAAGAAATTATAAATATGCGTAATATAACTAATGATTACCTTCCAATAGAAATACAGTAGGCCTACACAGCGTTATATTCATATTTATTCCACAAATAGTTTTAAATACTTTGGTATATCAGTAATAGTGAGGTTTCGCAAATTTACGAAATACGATAACGAAAACGGATACGTCGTCACAATTCCATTGTTTAAAGTTACTAAATGTGTTAAAAATACATCAATTTTCTAGCTATGAATCGTTGACGATCGCCCTAAAAGACTGACCAACTGTGACAGATATTCAAGGTATTCTATTCAAACGTCACAAGAATTTATGACGTATCCGTTTTTCCTTTTCGTATTTCGTAAAGATGCGAAACCTCACTATCATCTCATCGTTGATTAATCCTCGTATCACCATTAGACTTAACGATACTTAATTTGGCCAAACACGGCATTTTTGAAAATTTGAAAATTTAGGTCTGTCGGTCTATAAGTTTATCAAATGTGACAATGCGTAGTCAGATTTATACGGGATTTCCTTTAAAAATCAATAATTGAATAACAGTAATTAAAAAATAAAACATTTTTTGCACTAACTGCGTTTCTTATGGCGTTCCATACTAGCCTACATGTACGTGTGAGATATTGTCGAGGTATATTTCACAATAATAAATCGAGTTGGTTTGATTGCACTCATGTTTTTGTTAACACTGGATAAAAATAATTAACATAGTAGCCTAATTATTAGATTCAAATTAGCATGAATCTACAACCCCCCCCCCCACAAAAAAAAACAGCAATACATTAATATGACTTACTATTAAATGAATTATGCTGTTGACCCAACCAATCCCAGGCACCCTCTTCGTCGAGGTCAGTCAAGCCAATCCATGCCGCCGGGTATCCACCATGGTTCGTTTCTAAATAATGCTGAAGAAACTCGTTTTCCAAATCCGATTCGATGTGGACTAAACTTGCACCCTTCCGTTGACACGCATGTTTAGCGCTATCCCATGTTCGTGGCACCGGATCAACGTAATAACAAGAGGAACCCCATGATCGCCAAGATACCGGGCAAGGTGCTATAAGAAAAGTTCAGAATATTTAAAGTACACATAGGCCGGTGAGTGTGATATGATATGATATGATATATGATATGGTATGATATGATTATGATATGATATATACAGTAGTATGACATAATATGACTTATGATATGATATATGATATGATATGATGTGATATGATTTGATGTGATACAATACGATACGATATGATGATATTTCCACCGAAAAAGACACAGTTTTGTGCACACTGAGTGCCTCTAAAAGTGAAGCGGAGAGCACCTGCCGTCAGTTTTCTGTTAAAACCTCACACCTGTGCATGATTTTAGCATCGCTGGATATTTTCCAATGAAAAAGGTTGCGTAGACAGTTTAGGTCTAACATCATTTAGTTGCAATGCCTTTTGAACAATTTGTTACAATTTGGAAAGCAATTTACACAGTGCTATTTCCAAGCATCTAGAGGTGATATATTTTGAAAGAAAAATGCACTTTAACCACAACTGAGATGGGTATGCCTTTTTCATTCAAATATTGATATAGACATTCCTACATTTTAGTTTAACTATGGTAAAATTAAATTGTAAAAGAGCGCCATTTCCGAATATAGAGGTGCCATATTTCAAAACGTTCAAACTTCAGCCACAGCTATGGAGCTAAGTTGAGTATGAAGTTTTCTATCAAATGTAGGCATAAACACCTGTGCTAAATGAGAACACTTTGGATAAATATAAAATGCAAAAGAGAAGGTTGATTTGCACTCTTAATCATAGCCCCAGCACCACTTAAAATCTAACAACATAAGCCAGTGCTTAGAAACTTGGCCCCAGCTTGTTCTTGGTACTCCGAACCCTGCTGTACTTAACGAGGTTTTGTCATCAAACTAAAATTATTTAGCTTGAAGGTTTGCTTGGTGAGGTGTCAATAAACATATAACGTTTGCGGTACACCATGTATGTAGTTGTAAGCTACTCAACGTTTCGATCCATGTGCTTTGATCATCCTCCTCAGGAGTGAGTCTCTCACTTCTGAGGACGATGGTGCAAAACATTAAAATTATTTTGGTGTATATTTTATTGGTGTGGCTTAAGCCTGTTAGGGTCCCTTCCCTCCCCGCACTTAAATACGCCTTGCTAATACTTAATAGCAAGGCTGGGCCTACTTATAGCAAAGATAGTGTAGGCCTGGTTGTTGGTAAATGAAACACCGAGTAAAATAATAAACTCTGTGATCGAAAGTACTCACTTTAGGAGTGAGTTTCAAATGTAAATGTCGTATCCATATGGGCTTATGCATAGTTCGTATTCGGAAGAATTATAATTCTTTTTACAAAATGATATTGATCTTACATCGAAGTTCACTGCATACCACACCAACATGCGATTTGTGTTGGCATTCTACCCCTACAGCAGGCTTATCCAGTGAACAGTCTTGGATGACGTGTTCATTTCCCGTGCACACCATACCACAAATCTGGGCGGGGTAATTGCTGTTGCCATATTCGGAGTGTGAAAATGCCTCGGCTGCTGAATGATATCCAAGATGGTGGCAGACTACACTAGCGTCCTCTAACGTCCATTTGCTGTCAGCAACGGGTCCCCATTTATTTCTGTAGTGAACTTCCACCCGACCTTCATGCTCGTGTTTTCCACCGACTAGTCTAACAGAATAATCTGAAAAAGGGAAACATAAATAGCACAACCATGAGCACCACACGATGTTTGTGTTATTGGGAATGGAACTCTCTCTTTATGTCCTTTGCTTGTTCATTTGAACCCCAGTTGATTACTGACATGCTGCGTGGGCTATAGTGCTCTTTGCTGAAATGATCAAAGATCTCCAGAAAATGAAAAATAACAAGAAATACGTTATTTACCTTTTTCATGATACTGGCAGATCCTCCCGGAATATCCTTGCAAGCAGATACAATATGTGAACTCTCTATCACTCTCACAGGTGCCACCATTCAAGCAGTTAGAGTTAGAGCACATCCTTATTTCTGAGAAAGAAAACAAAACACCAGTTATTTTACACGCTAAATGTATTATCAAATCGAACGTGACCTATACAACATAAAAGAATTCGGTTCGGAGGGCTAACGATTCGAAAATTAGAAAAGTCTAGAGTCACTGGACGAGCATATCGCCAAAAACGTTTACTCGACTCATCTGACTACAGAATCACATTACCGGTCACTTGTAACAGACCACTTGCTGAATATTTTTTTTGTGTATCCACCTCTAAAACAAATCAAGCACGGATTGTTTGAATATACGTGAATAGTATCGACGTATGTGTTGATCTACCTGTCTCACAGCCCTTTTGGCTATTGCTTAATTCTGTTCTAATTTGTTGGGTTAATTACTTTTGCTTGCTGTTTCGGCGCTATTGACGACCACTACTAACTTCCTTACTCTCGCCATAAGACCTGATCAAACACTTCATGCATGACCATTGGCACCATGAATTTGTGGTGCCAAATTGATGATTGAATTTGAAAATCACGGGATATCACACCACACAAGTTAATAATCACAGTTTGGCGCTCCGACTTGGCCGATATCCGAGAAAGGAAACAAAAAAAACGGCAGGGCATGACCAATTATTGACAGCAACAATAGACATAACATGCGTAATGAGAGCACAGTGCATAGGGGAACGGTATCAAACCTGTACCGTAGGAAGCGATTGGTGCTGTAGTTTACCTCGTTCACACTGTTTGCCGATGAATCCCGTTGGACACATGCAGTAAAATCCATTCATTAAGTCCCTACATCGCCCACCATTTCTGCACGGATACTGTGCGCATCCATTGATCCCTACGAACAAAGTAAAATGAATACGAGTTAGATAATAATGAATGACTGTTTGATATTGTAGGTAGTATGTTCATTTCAACAGTGACACCAAGAAGGGACAAACTGCTATATGTACGTACAGACAGACAGTATCACACGGTACTGATGATGATGTGGAGGAGGAAGGTGATGAGCATGATGAAGATGACGATGATGATGACGATGACGTCAACGAAGATGACAACGACGATGGTGCTGCTGATGATGATGATTGATGATGATGATGGTGATGATAATGATGATGATGACGGTGATGATGATAATGATGATGATGATAATGATGATGATGATGATAATAATCATGAGGATGATGATGATGATGATGATGATGAGTATGAGGATGATTATCTGATGATGATGTGGAGGAGGAAGGTGATGAGCATGATGAGGATGACGAAGATGATGAGGCT
>JAOTQE010129497.1:10000-12180 GCA_025631205.1 Nesometra sesokonis
AAAACATTCATGATTTGTTTTATAAAATCCTAAAATTAATAGTAAACTTATTTATTTGATTTTAAACATAAAATTGGGTGCAAAAACGAAGCGGTAGGGCTATCGGAATCGCGGAGCAGAGCAATGTAGACGACGCGTTGTACACGCTGTGTTGTATAGATTTATTACTGCTAATTAGTGAACTTAAAACTGTATAATTTCAATCCTATATAGGCGCCTACTATCGATGATCGTCAGCCTTTGTCACAAACATCATAATAATAATAACTGTTTTATAGTTATTGTACTTTAAAGTTCTTTTGTCATAAAAATTATAAAAGTATTTATATCAATTACACATATTTTAAGTTGTGAATTGTTTTTATATCTGGATTAAGTTTACTTCCATTTATTGATATATCAGAAACTTTTATGGAAGATTGGGGGCGCAATTTCAACGTAGCAACAACGTTAAAACATAACTCGATTTGATTGTTTGGATTCTTGGACCTGTCCTTCAAATAGTAGGCGAATCCATGGAATTGCACTTTGGGGCTATGTATTCTATGGAAGTTCACTACCTTCTAGCAGTTAAAATAATACATCTATGGTTGTGCATGTAATTATTTTGCATTGGGACTTATTGCGTGACAAAAGAAAAGAAATCCAAAATGTTTTCAAGTAAATTTGCACCTTCCATTAATTCCAAGGACACCCACGTAATAAAAATAGAAAAAGAGTTATCTAAAACTAAGTGTGATTGGCCACATCGGTTGGAATCTCATTGCTATACCAATAGTAGACATCGTACTATACACAAAAAAGTAGAGAGCGCCATTCGTTTTGACGAACGTTCTCCCACTAACTAGTATTTATATACTCTATACAATGTGGGCAATGCTATTCTGCTACCGCCATAGACGGACTGTTCTATTAACTGTAAACATATCCATGTATGGTCTTTGTGTGATGTTATCATCACCAATCAATGTTGTTTTTTGTCAAATAAAATCTTATAGTCTGGATTGGAAATTGATAAATCTAAAAGACAACTTACTTATTTCGCAGACTGAACCAGAGAAACCACGAGGACAGGAGCATATAAACCCGTTCAATTTGTCTGTACAATGTCCGCCCTGTTGACAAGGATTTGACTCACATTCGTTCAATTCTGAAAACAAAAAGAAGGCTAGTCATGAAAAACACCAAGTTGTCGCCAGGAAGTTATTGAGAAATAAGCAAATAAACAACAGGGAAAAACAAAGGAAATTTTGTATATTTTGTCCAATAACTTCAATTATAGATGTTCGATGTTGACAATTAACCTCTCATTTTAAAGATTGTGAAAAGTATGATTTTAACAATAACTCATCTTTTATGACAACCATATAACACATGTTGTGGCGTCGAATAGCTCCCCACCTAATTCAGAGAAATTAATGATCTTCACCATGAAATGTGTAAAAATTGAAGAAATAACGTGTTTTTAAAGCTTGGAATTCGATCGGGGTTGAGCACCACCATCACCCCTCCACCACATTCTCCACTGGTTGTATTTACTTTTTGGGGACTTTATACAAAACAATTATTTTTTTAAACAATCAAGAAGTGCTATCTCACTTTTCCGTCCGTCGCGAAAAAAACCAATATTTAGGCGAGGCCTACTTAGTTAATCATGATGAGTGAGTAGATTTAGAGTTTGTAGCCGAAGCCTGAGACTACAATGGATACCGAAGCTAAGAAGGTAATTTTCCTATTTGTAACATAGGCCTATACGGTATTCATTCGTAATAATGACATGTGAAAAATGCGGTAATATTTTGAAACTCTCATTTTGATTTCAAATTTTAAGTTTAACCTTAACCTACCTGTTGCACATTCGGATCCACCGTATCCAAGCGGACATTCACATTCGTATCCGTTTATCTTGTCAACGCATCTGGACAAATATCCGTAGTTGGTACATGGAGATGATGCACATTCATTAATTTCTTAAGTGAGCAAAAATTGTAAAATTAATTAATTAGACATAATAAAACCAAATTTACTTAATTGTAATTATTAAAGTCACTCAAACAAAATTATACAAAATAACTCAGTACAGAGCCTGTGAGTCTCTTGCTGCATAATACCCCGTTCCCACTGCCGATCAGATCAACTCGATCAATCAAGATCAAGCAAGAACAGTCCCGATCAACCAT
>JAOTQE010129519.1:0-2500 GCA_025631205.1 Nesometra sesokonis
TTGTTCTCTTTTTTTCTATATGATATGGATGTATATTTCCGAAATAAAGAATGAATGAATGAATGAATGAATGAATGAAATGCTTAGTCTGCCACTTAGGGCTTGATGGTTGTCTTGATGGTTGGCTTGGTTGGTTAGGTAGGTAGGTTCTCTGGAAGTTTTAAAAAATCTGTTAAATATTCAGTGATAGACTAGTGAGCTGTTATAATAAAAGGTAACATATGGTTTGTGAATGACAAAAATCTAGATGTAATTTACACCTTTAATTTTGAGTAATTAGGATTGAGCCTTTATTATTAACAACATCATATTAAATTCATTAATTTTTATCAGTTTAATTACGCATAGTATTGAAACGTGTTAATGAATGCAATTAATACATTAAAACGGATAAAGATATTGTCTTATTACATACCAAAAGCCTTTGATCTCATGCATTGGTCATTCGAGTAGACAATAATTAGGATTAGGAAAACCTAGAAAATTGTATTATCGAAAGGTCGCGTCTTATAATTTTCGGAAAAGAAGTTTACTATACAGTGCCCTCAAGATACGAGATACACATAATTGTGTTTTGATCCATTATTTTATTTTATTATTTTTTTTTTGTCATCTGCAGGAATGATGAATGAAGAGATAATTCCTTATGAGGACATAGCGAATGTCGCAATATTGGATAAAAATAATGGCCTGTATATCCGTTTATTGAAGTATAATGCCTGCGAATTATACTTTTCTTTATAATTTATATTAATGAATTAATAATATTAATTAACATTAAATAGACATTAAACTACACAGAAGTATACGTTTCGTTATAATTGTCTTTATAATAATTGATTAACTACATTATACTTTTCTTTATAATAATGTTAATGAATTAATATTATTAATTGACATCAAACGGGATTTCAACAGATATTGCTCTAACACAATGGTGATTATATTGTTGTATGGCATTCCTAGAGGTTCAGATTTAGGTGAGTAAAGTCGACCCCAAAAAAACATTTCTAAAAGTAGGGGATATGGGAGGGATGGTTGTAGCAATAGAATAACAGAGATGTTCACGTTTCGTTATAATTGTCTTTATAATAATTGATTAACTACATTATACTTTTCTTTATAATAATGTTAATGAATTAATATTATTAATTGACATCAAACGGGATTTCAACAGATATTGCTCTAACACAATGGTGATTATATTGTTGTATGGCATTCCTAGAGGTTCAGATTTAGGTGAGTAAAGTCGACCCCAAAAAACATTTCTAAAAGTAGGGGATATGGGAGGGATGGTTGTAGCAATAGAATAACAGAGATGTCCACACCTCCGCTAAACCCAGGAGCAGCCTTGCCAAGCATCGTAAATCAGGAAGGATAGCGGCAAGTTATCAAAAAATGATTTTAAAAAGGTAAGTTTGATATTAAAGCACGGAAGTTTAGAAACTATTACAAACAAAGGAGTATTAGAATACTGCGTAATGTCAGCATTGTCTACATTAGTAAATACTGCACATTATCGTTACCAATTAGGAAAATATTAGAAGTGACTTCTGCAGTGGACATGGCAAATTAGAAGGAACTTCTGGGGATGTTGTATCAGCGTATATAACAATAATTATAGTACAATTAATGTTCGTCTTTGAAATGCGAAGAAAACCATGAGTTCAGATTACTGGGGTGTAAGATGGATGCGGAAATAACTGATGAGGCCGATCCTTGCACGGAAATGTTTGTAGCAATGGGGACATGAGTTGCGAGGTCCTGGACCAGGCAAAGAGCTGGAACTCTGTCTATCTTTCACTTTATGGCGACTCTGTTCTTTTTCTGAGATGCGTTTCTCTTCAATTTTAACGCACCCGATCTCACGTGCGTGCGTCAAGCGGATTTTCTGCACTCTTTTCCGATGTGGAATGTTTTATGTCACAATGCTTGAGAGCCTCCTTCGGGGTGTCTTTGAAACGCTTCTTTCGTTGGCCAAATGAGCGTTTGCCTGTTGTCAGCTCACCACAAAAGAGTCTCTTCGGGAGACGACAGTAGTCCATGCGGCGAACATGGCTGGCCCACCGGAGACGGCTTTGGAGAAGTATAGCATAGATGCTCAACTTTTTGGCATGGTGGAGGTCTACGCTGTCCTGCACTCTATCCTGCCACTTGATGGGGAGAAACGTCCTCAAGGATCTTAAGTGAAATGCGTTGAGTTGTTTGGTATGTCGGCGGTAGAGTTTCTAGGGATAGGACACGTTTCTCTTAGCCTTCGACTTTCAATCTGCCGAAGGCTGCGCTAGCTTCAGCTATTCGGTATGTCACCTCTACATAAATGTTGACCGAGCGCGATAGAGTACTGCCGAGCTAGATGGATATATATTCGCTACGGCAAGTCTGTGACCATTGATGGAGATGTTGTGATCAGTCATTCATTCATTCATTCAATTCACATTTATTAAGCAAATATACAAATATGCCAAGGACCTTACTGAAAATTCTTATTTCTATTTTG
>JAOTQE010129519.1:7500-12180 GCA_025631205.1 Nesometra sesokonis
TTTGGTCATCTCATCTCATCAGACGGATTTCTATTAGGTTTAATGAGCCGTTTTTAAAAGTTTTAATAGATTAATAGGTTTCAGATTTAGCAGTTTCCAATGTCTTTAATACAGTGCTTCTGTCAACCCGTTGGTTAGTTGGTCAGTTAGTCTTTTGGGATCTGTTTTTGTTACGTTTATGTTACTTTTTCAAGTTTTAATAAGTCTAATAAGTTTAAATGAGATAAATTTTGGAAATGCACCAAACGTTTTACAATTTTTAGAAAAGCAATATCTGCTTCGGCTTTTGCTAATTTTGTATTCAGTTTCTTGAAATAACGACAATCTTGCTTGGTAATTTGACTGGATGAAGCAATTTTTTAAATGTTTGAGGTGTTAAGTGGCAATATATCTAGACGAATTTCCGTTAATTATGTAAAGTAGAGACTGACCACTTGAACTTCATTTTGAAAAAAAAAACGCGAGATATACTCCACAGCATATATAAATTGATTTATTTTAAAGTTAATAATATTACGTAGTTCAAAACTTGATGTCAGTGTGTGGAAATTTAAATTAGAGTAGCATCATTTATTGCTATTGATAGAATAATGATTATGATTGTTAGATGTAATAAGGAGTAATTATCAATCATCATCGTAATAAATAACTATACCATGATAACTATGGAACCTTATACATCTCGCAAGCATTGGCGTTAGATTATCGTCCTGATCATCATATTCGCCGTCATCTTCATTACCATCACCACCTTTGTATCATCATCATTATTATCATCATCATCATCATCATCATTAACATCATCAACATCGTCGTCATCATCATCATCATCATCATCATCATTTTCATCACCAATTCATGATATCAATCGGCATCTTCATCAATTTTGTCAACATATTCATTTTCATCAACCACTTCATCATGTTCATCAATTTTGTCTTCATTTCTATCAACAACTTGGTATTTTTTTTGTCATCTTCATTATTCTCATCAATATCTTCATCATATTTCTCAACACTGTCTTCATTTCTATCATCATCTTCATCACTTTCATCAACATCTTCACCATGTTCATCAATGTTGTCTTCATTCCTATCAACAACTTCAACATTTTTATCATCTTCATTATTTTCATAAACATCTTCATCATATTTCTCAACATTGTCTTCATTTATATCACCATTTTCATCATTTCATCAACATCTTCAAGAATTTCATCAACATCTTCACCATGCTCATTAACGTTGTCTTCATTTCTATCAACAACTTCATAATTGTATCGTCCTTATTATTTTCATCAACATCTTTTATTAACATCTTAATCTTTTTATCACGATTGCCATCATTTAGATCAAAATCTTCTCTTTTTTCAACATCTTCATTATATTTCTTATTTCTATCAACATTTTCATCAACATCTTTACCAGTGGTGGCACCAGCGCTGTCGGGAAGGCTTCCTCACCACCCCCCCCCCACCCCCCACGTCGGCGAAGATTGATAAAAAAAAAAGAAAAGCACACAAAATATCCAATAATTGATCTTAAAATAGAAAATAGGCATACAACAAATGGGAAAAACAGGGTACAAGGACACGAAAATGGGAAAATAAGGTTATTTTCCTAGCCAAAACGAAAGAGGTAACCACGTCCATCAGGACCTTGGAAGGGTTGGCAACCCCGGGTCTCATTTTTGTTAACATTTTATACTTTTCTTCAACGTCTTCATTATTTTCTTCAACGTCTTCATCATTTTCCTCAACATAATCTTAATTGCTATTAAAACCTTCAGCTTTTTCAAAATCTTCATCATTTTCTTCAGCATCTTTATCTTTCCATCAACACCTTTACTATTTCATTAACATCTTCACCATTTTCATCAACATCTTCATAAATTTTCATTAACACTTCTTTTTCATTTACATCACATCATCATTTTGATCAACGTCACCTCATTTTCATCAACATCGTACGAGCTCACAAATTGAATATTTAAGGCATATTGTACTTTTGAGGTAAGCCATCCTAATGCTTTTATGAGTACCCATTGGAAATAATACCGCCAGAATAATATTGCATTAAGAACATACAACTATAATTACTGTTGTTAAGGAATTACAAATCTGCTGAACACTCGAAGACTGTCACTCACCAAGTGACCTTGGTTAAGAAGATAGATAAGAGAAATCAAAACATAACCAACGGTATATGATATCTTGATATGATTCCATCCAGATCCGGAAAATAATTGTTATTTAATTTCATGTTTTTATCTATAATGTAGGCTCCGATTGGGAGCTCTAAAATTACCTGTCTGTTTAAGTAACTAAGACCCAATTGTTCACAAAAAATATTATTTTTCTATTATTTTTTTCTTTATTTCTATAGTCCTGGACGGGTATCTAACCCGGATTGACTGAGAGAACATTTTTAAAATCGAAAAAGCACTAAACAAATTTTAAATTAATTAAATTTAACAATGAGGGCACTCGACAATTTTGAAAAGATATTATGTTTATTTTCGGGGAAAAACTGCACAAAATTACAGTGAAAAATTCGCCACTAAAAAAATACGGCCGACTCTTAAAATAAATTACGCTTGGGCAACTTGAAGATTTGCTTACGCCTTATATATAAGTTTTGTAATTTTATATGCAATATATACATTATGGGTGGTAGTATTCCAGTAGCCTATGTCCTCGTATCCGTTGAGGTATATGTTATTGTGGTTATTGTGTATGTCCACATCTTCAACACTGAATTAACCTTAAATAAATTATTTAAAAGGTGATATTATCAAGTATTAAAGTTCTAAGTTCACGGTAGACCTAATTCAATTGGTCAAAAAAAGGTAATTTTTACTTAATTTAAATGTTACTTCCCCAGACTGCAGATAACATCTTAAAACATTAAACACTTGATTAATTAAAATTTTAAAAATTTAAATTGTATAAAACATTAAGAACATCAGTCGTTAAACACACATAAATTGAAAGAAGAAAAATACCACTTTTGTCTGACCCTCATGATATTTTACTTAGTTTAATATTAATTGCTGACTGATTAACTGGTGACCGACCGACGGACTGACCTACTAATGAAATGGCTTACTGATGTCACATAGAAGTCGATCTATCGACAGAGTATGACTATTTTTTAATCTAAAAATATGTAATAAAATATAATACTTTAAAATAACAGCAGAAGCCAGTTTGTCTAAAAATGTTCAATATTGAGGAAGTTTATAATTGATAATAATGTTAAGTGACACCACGACATAATATGTTATTCGTGCTTACAAAATGGAACAGCTTTTCCGACCCTCACTTTAAAAAAAATCTAAATACGCCATCGGATCACCATCCTAGTGGTTCAGTTCACTTACATGCTAATAAGGTCAAGTCATCCAATATACTTATTAAGCCTCAGTGATTGTACATGCAAGTCGGTATTATTGAGATGTGTGTTTATTACTGTAAATAAAATATGCATATCTTTCAAATTCCTCTTTTACTAGTGTTTATTAATTAAACTTTACATGGTAGGCCTAGTAACAAAATAAACGTGGCACAGTATAAATTAATGCTACACTCAGAAAAATTTAGGAGTTAAAAACGTGAACTTACATAAAATGTTATTAATTAAATAAAATAATTCAGTAAAATGAATATACATGGTAAATATAGTACATTATTGATTGAAAGCAAATCTGTAAATTGCTATTGTTTCTAAACCAATACGTGAACAAGTTATACCGTGACAGCAGTGTTTTAATATAACTTCAAACTAGGAATCATCAACATCATCGTCGTCATCATCAACATCATCATCATCATCATCAGCATCATTATCATGCACTTCATCATCACCATTATCATAATCATCACCGTCGTCGTCGTCGTCATCATCATCATCATCATCATCATCATCAGTATCGTCGTCATCAGCGCTGTCATCGTCATAACTGTCCCGTCTCGACCAGAATTGATTGAGTTTAAAATGTTGGTTTGATTAAACGAGTATACCTATAATATATTTTTTTTAAATAAAGAAAATAGGCCTTGTTTTAAATTTTATTGCACACGCTGAATAGGTTTAGTTGGGTAGATTACCGGAATTTATGTTATCAATAACATTTCCTTTAATTACACATTTCAATGAGAAGACTAATAATAGAAAATAATTGTTTTTCCTCTCCTTATTTCCACAATTACACCTCCTTTCTATTACAAAAATAATCAATTCAAACTACTGTTTCGCATTGAATTTGTTCCTGCGGAAATTGCGTTTTGTACTTTAAAAAATAGAAATTCCAACTTCTTCTGTCAAAAATTTTAATTTTTAGGTGTATCAAAACATCTCTATACTTCAGTCTGTCGATCGGTCGGTAGTCTCTTGTAAAAGAGTGATAACCCACTCTTTAGGAGGTGATCTGAGTGATCTCGCTAAGAAAAATAAAAATTCACTCGAAATAATTAAAAATGCATTCCAAGAGCGTGAGTGATCTTACTCCTTTGGAGTGAATTTTGGAGTAAATTTTCACTTTCCTTGGAGTGATCACTCAGGACACTCCTCTACGGGTGGATTTTGATGTCGTCATTAACAACGCTCATTCATCTCCTATTAACATTGATTTCTCTGTCCCACAAGGCAGTATAAATGGTCCTATTTACTTTACTTGCTA
>JAOTQE010129530.1:0-12180 GCA_025631205.1 Nesometra sesokonis
CCAAGCAATGAGATACACGCCATCGTGACAAGATTCAATATTTCGACATAATTTATGTCATCATCAGGAATGATGATTGACATAATTTATGTCGAAATATTGAATCCTGTCACGATGGCGTGTATCTTATTGCTTGGAGTAGGCCTATGCATTATACTTTCTAAATTACAATTACATTTTCTTCTTTTTTCTGAATACGGTATAAAACTTGTAACTATTCCAAGAAATTCATTGCTGTAAATTCTAGATACATAAGACCTTAATGTAGTTTTTTTTTTTAATTTCTGAGCTATGGAGAATTGTGGACAAAATAAAAAGATGAAATCAAATGGCGAAGTAAAATTAGAGTAAAAGGGAAACATTAAAAAAGTGTATAGGCCCTATATTCCCGATCATCCGAACATTTTTTTTATAAAGAGACAAATTGATAAAGTCAGTGTCTGTTATTGGTCACATTCATTGATAGTTATGTGGTACTCGTACATTAATTTGTATTGTTATTAATTTGCAACTGATCTGATAGTGAGCTCAGAAAAGTGTTGTATTAGATTGATTAGACTGATATTTCAATATGACACACAAAGGATACCGTAGCCCAATAAGTCCGAAGGCTTGTTTCCAGTTGGATACTTTGGTATTAATTGGGCAGTAGGCCGACACCGGAAGACAATCCTCTATTATTTAACGATTGAATTTTTAACATGCAAAATGACCCATGCTGCATAGGCCTACTCGGCCAATGATAAACGTACGGTACCATCCGAAAGACAGTGACTTTCATTTCAACCTTCTAAAAGCTAAAAACACGATTCGACAATAAGTTTAGTCGAGTAAACCTGCTAATTAGCATGTAGCACGGATGGAAATAAGTTGGCCTGGGGTACGGGGACACATAACCATAACCCTAACCTTAATTCCAAACCCTACTCTTACTACGTCGCGGTACGCTACTTCGGCCATCGTTTGTTACTTGCTAATGCCTCTAAAATTGAAGACCGTCCGAAGCCTTTAGTATAATGAACCCTTGCACTGTTAGCCTTGGCACCCTTCCGGCTCATAATCCATCGATCTACCCAAGAGAATCAAAGAAGTCAAATTGAATATGGTAGGCCTACGTAGTTCTCGTCATTGTTCCCTGAACTATGTTAATTGTACATTTAGCATTAGTAAACTAATGAAATCGGAAGTTATCGATACATAGAACACAATGGAAAAGTCACAACATGAATTCATCCCAGAAAATGTGTATAAAATTCGCTTCATTTTTATCTTTCCTGTTGTGTGACAATGAATACTGGTATCGAATGGTAAAATAATGGCACTGTTGCCTATAGTTAGAGTTAACCTGCTTGTCTACCTATCCCAAAGTCTCTGGTTCAATCCTAGCCAAACGCAAGAATAAGACTACAACGCTAGGTCTCGGAGTCTTAGTTAAGGTCTATAAGTATGATAAAAATACCATCAGTTACTCGCTATTGGATGTGTATAAAACCTACAATAATAGGCCTATACTTTTCACAAATACAAAGTCGACAATAATTTATTTTCTGGGAATAATTAATTTAAAACAAAAGTGTAAAAAAACAACACTTAGTTATTGTTTTCATTTTGGTAATATAATCCAGTGTCGGACTTAGAGGGCCGGCTCCAGCACCCTCTTTTGGGAAATGAAATATATTGTTGCTATAAATCAAGAAATATTTAAGCAGTCTTCTAAAACAATAATTTATCACTTAAAACGATTCTGAGGCCACTTCCAGACGTCTACAATCAAAAGTTTTCCGGGGAGCATCACCACGGACCTTCAACATTTACTTTTAAAGGGCCCCCTCTTTTCTAAAAGACTGCATCTGCCCCTGCAATCACATCATTTTGCTTATGAAACTGAAAATTCACTTTTATCTCCCAAAATCGACAACCTTTTGCAAGTTCATTCTGGGTTCCGACCAGCCGGTTAGAAAAATGTGACACCATTCGATTGCTTCATGATTGGGGGACTTTAAATAAACCCCAGTTCGGTCTAAAATTTCGGTTTTGGGGGATTTGACAGTTCAGATATTTTTTTTTTCATTTATTTAATGTATTTATTTTCCACATAATAGGCCTACCGTTGCGAAACGGTCGTTCGAGCAGTTTTAGTACCTTTTTGAAAATAAAGGACCAGTTAAATTTTATTTAGGCTCAATATTATTATTAATTTCAAATTTCAGACCAAAAATATTCTTATTTTGTAGACTAATTGTAGGCTTTTCAAAGGTAAGAAAGTTACTACTGTATTGTATCGATAGGCCTACATTGTGATGTATAAGGGGTCTATAGGCCTACGTGAACGGCTGGTTTGAGTTTGGGGATGATGTACTTCAGCAAAATCTTAGGGTTAGGATTGTTGTTCCCTGAACTTCTGATTACATTACATCTGATGACATGAATGAAGTATGTGATAAACTTAATATTTTTTAATCTCCTTTAATTAAAAAAAAGCTTCATGTGAATTTTTGTCAGCCTCAGTTTATTCTTATCTTGTTCTTAAGTTTTTTAACAGTATCAGCCTCATTCTTCTTATAAAGTGTTTTAGTTTTTAAAAAGTGTCTAGCTAACAGAGTTATACATGAGGTTTAGCATGTTTCTAGATCTGACAAATTAATAAAACTCGAAATATCTTTCCCATGGCTCCATCAATAATGATACATCTCACCAGACTGAAGTTGAATATAAACCTTAGCGTTGAAGGGTAAAATAAAAAATTGAGTGAAGTTATAAAGAAAATAAGTTGTGTACTTTACTCCCAGAATTCTCTTGACGCTGAATCACCGGTTGATGCATTGATCCAAACCGGTTCACCGCCGATGCTTACATATCCATCTGTACCATTGTAGCAGTACACCGTATTCCATTCGTGGTCGCATCCAACCCAAGGAAGCTCCTTAGAGAACGAAGCGATGAGGTAGAATATGGACCAGCCTATTATGACGTTGTAGTAGAATGCCACGTAGAATGAGATTAGAACAACTGCCCAGCCAACACCTAAAATTGTTGTGATTATAAATAAGAATATTTGTATTATTAAAATGAAATCATAAATGCCACAAACAAATATGAATGGAATGTCTTTATTCGTATTAGTTAATTGGTCTGTTTATTTGTTGGTCATTGGACCAGTTTCCATTAAGATTAACCAGTGGGACAGTAAACATTCACTGTTACTGATAGCCTGTCTCACAGGCCGTACGGCTAAACTAAAATAAGTGAGCATGGGACGTCAATAGCGCCTTAAACGGAATCAAGCAATAAAAGTGAATAAACCCGACCATAAGGCCTGTGAGACAGGCTATGTTTCTGATTTAATATACTATTTTTTCAGGTTCCCATGGTCCAATTGGTTTGACATTTAGCAGGATATTTCTTATTTTTCTGTTATTGCATATGTTTGGTCTTCAATCAATCCATCTCTTTTGCAGTCGGTTTTCGCTTAATAGTTATATGTGAGGTCTCATTACAAAATGAGTCTCATTGTAGGAAAATCTAAAATCAAGTTGTTGGTATCTTCTCATAGGCATAGCATAGGATGTAATCTACGCGTTAAATGATATTCATTGGATAAGTAGATCCAAATGTATGAGCATAATTGAGGTTTTCATGTATTGAAACGCGGTGTTGAGATAATCACTCATACGGCAATAGAAAAATCAAACATTTTAAGACAATAAATCTAAAACTATCTGAATTTTATCTCACCTATGATGATCACGGGTGAGACCTCACATATTCTCCTTTTTTTAAGATAGTAGTATATTGGTTTCAAATTTAGTAAGCATTTTTATAGTAATATGTATCAGTCATTCAATCGACAGGTCTGTCAGTTGATTAGTTAAGGGCGTGAGCCTGTATTTTCGTATTATTCGCATCGAAGGCCTAGGCCTACGTCAAATTATATACATTTAATAACTATCGTGGAGTAAGTTGAAGAAACGAAAAAACTAACCATCGCTGTACATACTGTAACTAAAGTCAATATTACAACTTCACATTTTTTGTGACATAAAAAAATTATTTAGAGGCTATGTCAAAAAACTACGGTAAACTTCAGTTACCTTTAGTAATACAATGAAAATATTATTATTCAGTAGGTGAAAGAAAATTACTCAGATTTTTTCTCTCTCTTTAATCATTAATACTTCCACCACCGCCTTCACATTTATAATTACGCTGTATATTTATTGTTATTGTCTTGTGTAGTATATCTGTTGTAATTTTAAGCGGATAATAGCCCATAGCTGGCTTCAGTAGCAATAACAATCTTGAATCTTAGCGTACAGTGTGGCATTTTATGTCAATGCAGTTTAGTAAAGAAACTTAATGGTACTGCAGTAACTGCAGACATGATAGCACTAGGTGACTGCAGTGATTTTAATAGACATGATTGCACTGGATTGCTGCAGTAACTGCAGTAGACATATTTTTACATGGTTCCTTACTGATACATACCTTCAAATAAAGGGCATATTTTCCAGAGGCTTATGGCACCTTCCCTGTGATATTGACCAATTGACATCTCCATAAAAAGCAGTGGCATACCACCAAATATCAGAAATATTACATAAGGAATTAAGAAAGCACCTAAATTAAAAACAAATCAAAGGTTAGGTAATGAAAAAAAACAGCTCGGTTTGTATAATTATCATGATATCGATCGACTCAATTTTATATTTGCCAAGTTTTGGAAAGGCCAAAAAATACATATTCTGTCATATCATAGGCATACTTTCAAAAATAATATTCAAACGAGGTCATGCTAGATGGAATTGCTTGGTTGCCCTCAACCTGGATGGGATCTTACATATCCATGCACTATTTAGTCCAGTATTTCGCGACTCACTACAACTATTTACTTATTTATTTTGAGTCACATCCATCAACGAGACTTCTTCACCTACAAGATGAGATCTAAACCAAATCTCATTTTAGGGTTTGGCCGTTATGTCGTGGGAAGGAACCAGTGTTAGTTTCGAGCCCAGAACCTCGGGATTGAATGTCAACCACACTTGACCATGAGTGATATCTGGTTTTTTGACTTGGTGTTGTGAGAGGGCATGGAGAATCCATGATAGCCCGAAGTGGACTTCTTCCATGGTTTCCTGGTGGTGATCGAAAGGTGGGTTCATAGGGTACAATCCTCTACTACTTTCCGAAGAGTGCACTACATATGTACACATGAGCACGGAACTAACAGCTTAACGTCTCGTCCGAAAGACGATTAAATTATATTCCAATTCCTCTTGTTGAAATTCTCGGGCCGGAGACCAGCGAGTCTCCATCGGCTGATGCACAGCAGTGACTTACTAGCAGTAGAATCCGACATACTTAATGCATAGACAATAATGTATAGGCCTAATTAGGAAAATCATACCTCCACCATTTCTGTAGCACAAATATGGAAACCTCCAAACGTTTGCCAAATCCACTGCAAATCCAATTGCAGACAGTAGAAAATCTACCTTCTTTCCCCATGTTTCCCGATTCTCTTCCCCATCTTGTTCTGGAACAGCAATACTAGTATGGGGAGTATCAATAGTTTTAGTGTCTAAACTCAATCCATTAGGATACCGTTCCACAAATTCTATGTCCTCTTTCCCGGATGAATTTACTATTCCATTTGTGCCTTTCTTTTCTGAAAGTTCTGGATAAAGATTTGTAACGCGCGTTAACTCAACTGAAGACGTTTGCGACTCCATGTTAATGCGTTAACAGGACTTAAGACCATGTGCCAATATACCTGAAATAGGAATTATTGACATTATACATTTTAATAATCTGATTAGTATCATCAATCAAGAAGGTTTTGTTCTTTTCGTGCGTTCACCTTCCATTGGGGTATCATACTGATCCCGACTTCTACACGCATTAAATAACGGTTCTTTAGTTTTGAGTACTTGAACGGTCGTATTTGGTAATGTGAATAAGGGTAAGGGGCTGTCCATAAATTTTTGACCATTCCAAAGACCCACTCACCCCTGCAATGAATTGTAACGCTGTAGCACCCCCTCAAAATTACGTAATATTTGTTTCAATACCCCCACCACACGCAAAACAAACAACAAATGGGCTTAAAATAAGGATCTACCACCAGTAGGCCCTATATTTAAACTAATGAAAGTGACCAAAGTAATGTGCAAGAATATTAATACAATATTTATTTTAATCTAATATTAATAACATGTATCCATATCGGTACCCTGTAACTTGGGATATTTTGCCTCTTTGTATCCACAAATTAAATCTGAAGTCTATAGAGTAGGCCTAATATCTTCTGTAACTTGACAAATAAATGTCACAACTCAAGTGAGTATGACACAACCCTGCATCTGACTGATTTTGCTTCAAATATGTCAATGGAATCCTTTGCAGTTGCAGCTCCTAACTGTGGAACAATCTTCCCACTTCTATCCAAGAGGCTCCTTCAACTGAAGTATTCAAAATTCTCTTGAAACACTCGCTGTAGTTTGTATTTTTCTTTAATCTCCTAATTTTTAAGCGCTTTAAGACAATCGACGATTGTTTAAGCGCTATATAAATATGTTAACATTAACATTCTCCATCAAGGTTGTACACAAATACACTTTTTGCCTATCTTAGCATAAACAAATAGGCCTATGTTTAAAGATGTTATGAGTAACTGCTCAAATAAAATACTGCTATACTGTATGTCAATATATTATTTTAAGATATGAAAAAACACATTTCAGTTTTAGTTTAATTTTAACATGGTGAGGAAAATAAGAATGTTATGTAACACAAACATAAAGACCCACCCCATGAGCGTTACGTAATTTATGGACAGCCCCTAGCATAAATGAAACATGCATTAAAATTATTAGAAAATCATACTTACAGTTGCCGTACTACATAATCCCACCCAACAACAACTACTATAAGTTATTTCACAGTTGTGTATGTGGGACTTAGCTACTACTACCTTTTATATAAATCTACCTCGTCTCGTCAAAAATGATGGAGTTTAATTGGCCAATAAGGTGGGTTTGGTCACAAGGGTATTTCCCTTAATACGTAGTTTGTCCTGCTGGCCTAACTGGGTTAAAGTACCTTTGCACCCTCTAACTGTCGACAGAAATAAAAAGTACAGGAAATATATAATTGTTATGATTGGATTAACAGAATATTAGCCCTGACCTCAGCCGAGTAGGTCTATCTATAGCCCCCGTTTCTATGAATCAATCATTCTAATAATTCAATGTACAGTATTGAGAAAAAATACTTTCGTTTAGTAACAAATTAATGTGAGCAAACATGATGTCTGTGAAAAACTTTGTCCATGATTTTTTTTTTTTAGAAACCCAGTATACAGCTTTACGCGTAGGATTTCTGAGAGCACAAAGGTTGTAATTGAAACCATACTCTGCTTCCTAAATCCAGTACGGTATATAACGAATATTGCGTAGATTAATATTTCAAATTTAATAATACTGTAATTACGAAATTTAAACATGGTATAGTGTATATTTATCATTTTACGTTTATGGATATTTTGTTATATGCTTAATGGATCTGGATAGTATCTGGAATGAATGAATAAATAAACAAAAGAATAAATGAACAAATGAACGAACGAACGAACGGACGGACGGACGGACGAACGGAAGAATGAATGAACGAACGAAACACTTATGTTATTTTGACGGTAGGTATTATAGTTGTGTATATGCAACGTTCGTTTATCGACAAGACTGTCAACTAACGCAGTTTTTCTCTCGCTTTAGCATTCAGAAACACCATAACAGTTCACGTACTTGATCTCCCACAAAATATCAAATAAATTTAATTTCGTCATTTATGTTGTTCAGGCCTATAGAACCTTTAATATAATATAACGTAGCACTAAATACATTTTCTACAGTACAGATGGAAAATAAATAGTGTATCCAACTTTATATCAGGCTTGTTATCACCAAATTTGTTTGCTACGACTGATATCAATGAAGCTGATGCTACACTTATACTGCTACTACAGTGGTCTATTTGGGGGAGGGGTGCTGAGGTGCTTGAGCACCCGGATGTAAAAAACCGTAAAAAGAAATTTGAAAATCTGGACCTCGAGCACCTCATTCAGTGGAAATGAACAACCCCCCCCCCCCCCCCCTTTTCAGAGGAGAAGGGCTAAGATCTGACGAGAAACATCAAAATCCAGAAATTGGGGTAAAAATTGGGAAAAAACTTTGTTTTGCTTCTCAGAATCATCCAACCCAGGTTGAGCACCCCCCTCCCCTTCGCCAAATCCTGGATACGCCCCTGACAATTGAAACTACTGCTAAGCTACCGTATACTGTTATATGCTAGTATTACCAATACAACCAGCACCACCAGGTACACTACATAGAATATAAATTGAAACAGAATGTAATTAAAACTTTATTCCTAATTAATGTTACAAATAAATTGAACTGCAACTCTTAACTGACACTAATTGTTTCATTCGATATTAGCAAATCCTGTTATGGCGTTATTTGATATTGTTCAGTGGTAGGTTAATTAACCTAAATATGTCTAATACGATACCCTGGCATTTACTGTAATACAGTCTCGTGATTTTGTCAGTAAATTATTAACCAATTCAATTAATTTCAATATTTCGGATTTTATCAATACAGTTAAAATATAGTATTCAAAAAATGACGAAAAACAAGATACAACAGCTGAAAATAGAGTGACAATAATCATCGGATATATGTAAGATATTTCCACCTATCGTTCAGCTTAGAGCTGTAAAGCCGGCCACTCACTACGTCGTGCAACGGTCGTACGACTGTCGCACGACTAAACCGTCGCTTAATGTATGTGTGGTTGTCAGACGCGATGACAGTCCTCGTCGGCCGACGTTTTTTTTCAGTGATTTTCTGTTGAATTACTAAAAAACCCACCGCCGACGATTAGAAGACTGCCATCGCGTCTGACAACCACACACACACATTGAGCGACGGTATTGTGAGACCGCCGCCGTACCACCGTCACACGACGCAGTTAGTGCCCGGCTTTAATCATAATAAGTGTACTTGCTGTAGATATTTATTTATTACTCTTCTACGAAACAAAAAAAAAATGCTCTCAAGTATTCGTAGAAAGGAACCCATTGTCACAAACATTAATCTGGCACTGAATATTAAATGTTGAACAGTACCGGATACCATGCGGAGACTGAATGAAGTATACACCACAAGAATGATTCCGTCAAAAAATAAGAACAGAACCAGGTTAAAAAGAAGACCACTTTAATAGATCTTTTATTGTAAAAAATGGTACATTTAAAATATGCCACCAGTGTTATGCACCCGATATTAAACAATTATTGTAAAATAAATAACAAAGTTTACTGTTTTCACAGATCATGCAGGAACAATTAAAACAAGACGGACAGGCTTGCAAAATCTTCTGTAGGGTGTAGAATATTAAGAACACCTTCAATCATTTGACACAATTTGTACATGGTAGTTGAGGGTCTTACGTTCATTCAGACAACATTATTGTCTAAAACCAAACTTTAAAAAAAAACATATGTTGCCAAAAATTTATAGTTATCAGAGAGTATAAGCCTTAAATATTTAATGGTTCACTTATGTCGGTTAAAAATCTACATACGAAAAAAAGTAGACTAAGTGACTAATTGTAGGCCTAATATTTTATCATTAATGTTCCGAGGTGGTATAGGCAATAAAGATAAAATTGTGGCGTCGGTGACCATTAATGTATCATATTATTTATATGAATTTTCATTGTGCTATACCATTATGGCGATGAGCAAAAAAAAAAAAACAGCAACAACTGAATAGAATTACTGTGTAATAAAATTATATTTTCTAGGAATATCAAACTACGTTTTATTTTTTTTAATACATTTTATGAGCGTTTAATCTGACAATCGTGTTTTAAAGCCATCTTTAATATGTCTTAATGCACACCAATTATCAAAAAAAACCCGTAACGTTTTTATTGAAAATAATTTTACAGCTCTGTGTTTTAAATTTCGAAATAGCCAGATATACGTATGTCGACAATAATCAGACCCCTGCGGGGACCGTGGGTGATATTTAACTTCGTGTCAGTGTTTCAACAAAAAGTTAATCTCGTCTAGTTTGAGAAACCCCTTTGTAAGATTTATTTTTTGTAGTGTTTGAAATACGCATTTAGAATCTATTGCAGTACAGTGCCTGTCAATTTGATTATAAACAGAACACAAATTCGTTACCATGGCGAAACAGATTCTCTGTTAGCTGAAATAGACAGGCCAGATTTTTACCTCAAGGGGTGAATCTGCCAAGTGACTTGTAAAGTTTATTCATATTTTGGTATTTACTTTTATCCAAATGCATTAAAAACAGGACACAATTGAATACTACTACAATCACTTAATGACCTAATGACCAATAACCCTACTATGCCGCTAGTTCCTAGTAATGTACTAACATGGTAGATCCACCTAGTTGGAGAGTGTTAATTTTTCAAAGGGTTGTTTAAAAAATTCTAATGGTTTAAATTTTAGCAGACAGAGTCTTAGTGATGTATTAATGTTAGTCATTCCTTCCGTTACTTGATAAGTGATCCATGGTAGATCTCAATCGCCGGTGTGTCAGTCCATTTTATGTTGGTTTTAAAAGGCCATGTATTTTTTTCCAGATCAGATATCCCCATTGGTTTCAAATTTAAAAGCGGGGCCCTACAATTTCGCAATAATATGATTCGAAGAGCCACTGGCAAAATGGGTATTTGAAACTTCAATTTTGGTAGCCTGGTCATGGGAAATGCTTTGGGTATGGTATAAAAATATATACCGTTGGTAAATCCATTAGCAGAGGGTGAAAAGATATTTAAAATGAATGCCTCTGGCAAATTTTGGTTTAATTGAAACACACGTCGAATTATTGAAAGACAAGTGATGAATTAGATCAGAACGACGATAAGAAGAGAATGAATGTTTATGATTGGCAACTAATCCTATATAGCACATCACTGACAGATTACAATGAGACGTGTATTCCATCTTAATCGGTAAAAATTGCAAAATATAGAGAGACAAATTAAATATGGAGAGACAAATCAGTTATGGTTAACATTATTGGGGTTAGAAGGATAAAGTTCGCATTATAAGTCCGAAGTCAGAGGATGTTTGTGTGGCATCTGGATATTGGTAAAACGGCAAATCATGAAATTGCCAACATTCTTGATGTTACTAAGGAGAAAGTCTCAAAGCTTTGCGTGACATCAAGGTAATTCAATGAGAGTTGCTAACATTTACATTTTATGGCAGTAGGGTATATGTGACAGAGCCAAACCAAATGAGACAAGTCGTAAATGCTAGTTTTCCACTATAGGCAGAAATTTTAAAATGGTCAATTTTTCAAAGTTTATTTTATTTAAAAAATATACAGTTCGTACATCCATCTTTCATACTACCTTAACAATTTTTCAGATATATCATTAAAAAATGTTTAAAGAATGCAATTTAAAACGACCTTGCTTTTTCAATGTATACTGATAAATAATTTTCAAATGCAGGTTTCTCAAAATTTATATTTTAATTGTTCGAACATTGATTGTTCATAAATTCGCAAGGAAACATCGTATGAAACCGATTTTTTTTATGCATTTTAAAGATAATAATGTGTAGTTTTATTATCCATACAAAACTCAATTTTCAATTTTCCGAGTTATGTCTCATTTGGCTTGGCTCTGCCACATATGAACATGAAGACTGCCGTGCGAGATTTGTACAATCATAAAACCAGGCATCGAAGATTATTCATATGAAGAGTTTTAAACCAGGATTCCAGGACTGAAACCAATAGCATATGGCGGGATGGTCATTACGATTTTAAAATTAGGCCTAAAATCGATTAATCGTTTTCCCTAGACCCTTGCAACATCACGGTACCATGGTTGAGACTTCTCCTAGATGACCGACAGTTGACAATGATTGGGTCATTTTCCATGATGTGTGGCCTATACAGGTATTTCAATGTGTATATACTATTATAGTTTACATATTGTACTTACATAGAAATATCATTAAATTAAAACAAATTTTGTTTTTATTTTATTAGCTGATCCGCTACATAGCGGGATCAGCTATTGTAATTGTAAGAGATCTTTTTAGCTGATCCGCTACATAGCGGG
>JAOTQE010129541.1:0-23961 GCA_025631205.1 Nesometra sesokonis
TCTTAATGGTGTCACAGTATTTTTTACATAATGAAGTTATTTTGTTTCTAGTGTTTTCCGATACGTTTCCTATATATGGTAGTTTAAAATAACATACTTCGTCATCTTTACAAAATTATGAAGAAATATAAGAAAGGGATGTAAGGTCCCATGAAAAAAATTATTAGTTTATCACCTTACCAAAGTATAAAAACTGATGAGGGCGGGAGTTTTTTTTTTTTCAATCAACCCTTCAATGTTGTTGTGATCTCACATTGGGCTAGGTTGTCCATTATTTTAGACTCGCGCAAATACAATGCCAATACCAGCGCACCAGCCTACAGTGAGTATTGATCATCGTTGGCCTATTCCTAGTTGTGTACATCGTTCTGAGCTCGAGGATCATTCAGTTTAATTTAAGTTATGAAAGTCCAAAGCATTTCAAGTAAATATGACGAAAAAAAACAATTGTTTGATTAGTAAAATGAGTAAAAAAAAATCCAGATTTTCCCAAACGTGATGTGTGTGGGGCTGATAAACTAATTTGTTTTTATGTGGCCTAACATGTTTTAAATGAATTGCTTGTAAGCTTGATCACTTTGATGAGCACACTTTTTTTTTTTTATTAAACAAGCGCTAATTAGATTCGATTAGGTAGAAAATTTGTTTAAAGATTAGTTGATCAATCAAACGAGTGCTTTTAGAGTTCTTCATCGGAGCTAAATATTTATGACATAATATATTACCATCAGGGGCGGATCCAGTGGAGCTAGAAAAAGGGGGCCCGAGACCAAGTTGGACAAGCCCAGGTATGAGGATTTAACAGGAAAATGATAACAATAGGTGTGGGTCCAGGGCCGTCTGGGGCCGAGGAAAATTTTATTTACAGATGCTCCCTGGTGCACTTTTAGCGTCCCACAATTGTGCAAAAAATATATTTTTTTATTTCAAAAGGGGGGCCCCGGGTCCGTTGCCCCCCCCCCCCCAGATCCGCGCTTGAGCATGATGACCTACTACTGTTTCCTATTACGACGGCAAGTTTTCATGATGTCACAGGCCATCACTAATTCGGTCTAATGTGTCACCAGTACAACTTGGATTTGATCAGACACGAAGAATAGACCAAGTGTGAAGACTCGCTTCCAATGGGGTCCTTCTTGTGGTTGGACATTATGCCAGCAGACAATCCCCTACTCTAACACATGGGCAGTGTTGTACATGGGACCAATGGCTAGACATCTCATCTGAAAAATGGTGTTTTATTAGACTTGTTTTTTGACCCGCCAGCTAAATCACAAGGAAAATGTTGATATATTGAATCACATTGGGACCAGCGATTTTCCACAGTAGCTAAATGCCACTCAGTGTAATTATTAATACATTTTACATAATTTGACCTAGTTCATCGCTTTTGTTCATCAATTTCAGGGCCAATTTACTTTCAAATGTAATTTTAATAACTCTATAATAAATTGACATTTACTCTCTCTGGTCTAATTTAGTTTTGAACTTTATTAGCTAAATGCTGTCACATGTAATCCCCTCGCCTAATTTAGCATCAACACTATTGGTCTGGTGTCTGATTCACTCATCTGTCTGACCTTTGACCTGACCTGATTTTATCAAAGTAACTTTATAGGGGAATGTTTACTCAAGCGTAACATTACCCGGACTTATAAAATCTACATTAGATACTAGTACATTATTATTTTAAATGCCAAGATTGATATCCTAGCGATTTTCTTTTTATCTTAAAGTGATACACAGATAAGATAAATATAATTAATAAATACTAGTATTAATAAGATAATGATGATGAATTGTGATACTAAACAAATTTTAAAATATTCAATTTCTATTGAACTTTTACACTAACATAATATTTGTGAAAGAAACTGTATACCTTGACAAAAATTCTGTTATCTCGAATGGAAGCCCATCGCAACAAAAAGCCCGTTCATGGATACACTGTACTAAAAAATAGAGCAATGAGTTTTGAGGTTGTATGATAGGTCTATTTCATGACCTATGCGAATTGTACAAAATGTATTTGTTTAATTAAAATATTGAATGATAATAATTAGGCTTCAAAAAATTCTTTGTTACCCAAGCACACATTTTTAAAAATTTTTTTTTTAGTAGTTATCTGTTACTATATTTATAATAACACAACCTTTTTTATTTCCCATATTTTAATTTTTGCGATCACTTGAAGTGTTTCTTACATTTTCCAGTACAATTTCCTGGATTTTTCTTTTCAAAAAATGTAAAAACTAAAAAGTGTTGAATTTAATAGAATCTATGTATCCTGTCCATAGCGCATGATTTAAAATAATACAAAAAAATGTGTACTAAAATTCATAAATAGCATAATGAAATAATTTAGTATATACCCTTCCACAAAAATTAAGTTCAACAGTGCTTTCAAAATTGTTCTGTCCATAGCACATAATTAAAATATTGAAAATAGAGCATGATATAAAATATTTGTGTTTAAAGATTACAAACTTCAAACATTAAATGGCAGCAGTGTTTATGCAATAGTAACTTAGTCATTTAAAAATCTTGTGTGCAAGATATTGAAAATAGAATGTGATCATTATAAAAATAATTACCACACTCTCACTCTTGAGACCGATGATCGAAACACATCGATCGAAACGTAGAGTAGCTTACATCTACATACGTGGTGTACCGCAAACGTTATATGTTTATTGACATCTCACCTTGCAAACATTTAAGCAAAATTATTACCCTTATAAATTTAATAACTTCAAACATTGATTACCAGAATTGTTGATACAGTAGTAACATTGGCATTTTAAAATGATGTTGTTTCCATAGCACATAAATTAAAATAATATTGAAAATAGAACATGATATAAAAATAATAACCCTTATAAATTGAATGACATTAAACATTAAATCCTAGCAGTTTTGATACGGTACTACAGTATACATATATTGACAAAAATTATTTTGTCCTTAAATTAAAATGATATTAAAAATATTAAGTTGTCTCCTATTGTTAACTCTCTCAAAACCAGCCCTTTAATCCAGATTTCATGCTAAAGCGGACCTTTTTGAAGTTCAAAAATCTTGAAAATAATGTAGATAAACAGGACTCTCTCTAAACCAAACTATCTGAAAAACCAAACAAAATGGATAATCTTAAGAATTTTATCTTTTGGGAAACTCACTTGAATCTGGGTTTTGGGAAAGTACTGTGCCACAGGTATCTAAAAATGTGAAGTAAATCGAGCAGATAAAATTTTAAAGATGTGGTTGACAGACAGACAGACAGATAAAACCGATTGTATTACTCTCTCCCTTCATTCAGGTTGGGTGAGGATAAATATAAAATGATGTCAAAATAAGTATCTTTGAAAATTTCTATGAAATTGAACATTATATGTCAACAGTGTTGATACAGTAGAACCATTGCCTAGAGGAGAGTAGGTCGGTTACCCGCTGTGTCGCGTTGTTAGTCACTTAATTTAATTCGCTCAATACATCTCCAGTGATGATACAGTGCTGTCAAGATGCTAGCTTATGACTTTCTCACACAACAAATATCAATGAGTCTGTGAGAGATTGAAAGGGAGAAATATTACCTCAAGATGGATTGATAAAATATCAGAATTATCATCCATTGGCATCGTCACCATCATCATGACAACCATCACTATCAATTTCAGCACCATTATCAACATTATCATCATCGTCATCACCAATCAGCATCATCTTCCTCATAATTATGATTGTCAAACTATCCCTAACCATTTTCAAGAGAGGTATTGATTAAAAAGGGACGTTAACTTGCATATTTATTTTACCTTAGAAAACAATTTAAAGCTTTCTGTTTTAAACTACTTTAGCAGCATTTTTTATAAAAAAAGCCACAATGGTTTCCTTGAAACTTTTATGCTTATAATCACTTGTGATGTTTAAGTTATGTAATATCTGTAAATTACACAATTTTATGTTCTTACCGACTGATAGGCATTCAATATCAAATTGGCTTGAGTTTGAGCAAAGGGAGAGACGATACCAGAGGACCTCAAAATGTCTAATTTACTGTATATATTTTTATAGCTGCCAAATGTATACATAGGCCTTGACAGATGATGTATTTTATTACAAAATTATTACTACACTGGGATTTTCAAATTAGATTTTATTGTACAGCTGTTTAATTAGTGAAAAATTTAGCCAACATTGAGACCTTCATGTTTGAGATGTAGATAGATATAGTACGTTTCATTGAAATGATAATTAGAAGAGCATCTCATAAGGTTGTTTCATAATGCTACACAATTATCATCATTAATTTTAGATAATAAAATTTCTAATCAATTAAAGGTTTTGAAAATTTGTTGCTTTGGTCATGAGAAAAAAACATTGACATCAAACAAAATTTGAAACTGGATCTTTGATTGTGTTTCAGCCATCTTGACCAAGTTTATCAATCTCCAAAGCCACAATCGCACTGGATTTAAAAGGGATATTTTACCGAGACAATTGGTAACATTAATAATGGTTAAATTTTACCATTGTTCCCACTTAGATCATTTGGCATGGCTAGTTTTACCACAAGCTATGGTAAAATTTGTTTAAATAAACTATGTTACTCAAGGTCACAACTCACAGGAGCACCCGATTGACCAATGAAGGCCATTCTGTAATATGACTGTTCGCATTGGACTCATCCTGCCCGGTAAAACTAAACTGGTCAGTTTTCCTGTGCAGGCTGGACTCGGTTAAACTAACCACGTGGCATGGGTAAGTTTCCTTTTCTCCATGGTTAGGTAAACTTCCTGGGCTGTTCACACTGGGCTAATTATGGGAAAACTAGTCAGTGTGTTGGTTAGTTTTTCCAAAAAAAAATCCAGTGCGATTGTGGCTTAAAATTACCAGTACCAATAACATTAACAATAAGAATAAATAAAAAAATAAATCTAATGCTTAAAAAGTGTTTCAGATTTTGACGTGAATTTATTCAGACTTTTGTAACACTAAGGATGACCCATGAAAGTTTAGGCTGATCTTATTTTCAGTGTGTTACTTCTGGTGGTGATTGGACAGTACACCTGGAGACAATCCCCTACTCCTTTCCGAATAGTGTACTGTATACTTTAACATTTATATATATGAGCTATGTTATTCATAGGACCAGTGCCTTAATGTCTCATCCAAAAAACAATATGCTATTAGACTGTATTTCAACCCTCCAGTTGAATTTCAAGGAGGGTTGTAAGGCATTTCACTGAGCCAGGGACAAGTGAGTCTCCACGGTTCAGCGCACAACACAGTGACTGCTACCAGTTTAACTAACTGAGCTAAACACCTCCCTCAAAATTTTACTTATTGTAAGGATTATTTTTCAAAAGATTTACTATTTAACATTTTGTGATAATTTATATTTCTTTTTCTATTTTAGGGTATTACATTGAAGATGAGTGAAGATAAAAGATGTCTGGTGGCGCGTATAATGCACGGTGGAATGATCCACAGACAAGCCACACTTCACGTTGGAGATGAGATTCGAGAAATTAACGGGGTCAGTGTTGCAAACCAGACCGTCGACCAACTTCAATGTATGCTTCGGGATCTACGAGGGAGTATAACTTTCAAGATAGTCCCTAGCTACAGAAGTGCCCCACAGCCATGTGAGGTAAAATATATTTTGTAATGTTTATTTGAAGTAAATGTTCATAATATTTTAACCAATCTTATTATAACTTAATAATATAAATAACAATTTAGTTAAGATGCGATTTTTTAAAAATGAAATATTCTCATCATTGTTTAATAATTTTTTAATAATTAAAATTGAAATTGAATGTTAGATTATCACAATTGGATCACCATAGTATACTCAAAAATGATTTGATTATCTGTTTTATTGTTAGATCACAGAAAACAATTTCAACGAAAAGCATGACAACTACTATTAACAAACTAACATAAGATTATGGGTGTGCAAACATTTTTCTCAAATTTTACCTAGTGATCATTTTTTTTTTGTTTAAGAGCGCACTCTAATTAACTTATTATTATCTCTATAGTTGCAACCGAAGATTACATTTGAGGATTTTATCCAGGTTACAATTTGGCCCTGTCAAGTGTACCTGTATGGCTTAATTTTTTACCTATACAGTTAAGGCTGAAAATACCGCCCTCTACAATTTCTGCTTTAACTGTATAGGGAAAAATGCATGGCTTAATCTCTTTTTTGTCTTTATTTCAGCAAACATTCAAGATTAAGAATAATAAGAATGAGGTGATAACAAATGTATCAATATTTATATATAATTTTGCACATGTGTGTCACATTTACATGCTCTTATAAAAGCGTGTCTTTTTATGTACATACATGGTGCATATATGGCAAATGTGATTTATATAATATGTGTTACTTACCGCATATAAGGAGATTGTACACATGTGTTATATTTATCCATTCCTTCATATACCCATGTGTTGTATAGTACATTTTACTTGCGCGTGTTATGTGCATCCATATGCGTGCATCTGACACATGTGTTATATGCATCCATATGTGGGCATTTTACACACATGTGCCATGTATGGCGTCATATGGTGCATATAACACACGTGTTGTTGCGTGTTTCTGCCAATCAATATAGCACATGTACTGTATGCATCATATGTATTCCATACAATAGCACCTAGGTTTGCATTTACATTATACAAAATTCCACCTTTTTTTCGTGTTTTTATCGTAGTGGTGATGAATGCCAAGCATTGTGGGTACAGGCTCCTGTATCCTGCGTGCTTTCTTTACATTTTTTGTGTTGTATATATGCCCATATACTTGCTATATGTTATCATTAAATTTCTGTGTGTTTTTGCTATTATACATTTCCCCATTTTCAACTATTTGCATCTCTATTTAAGCGCATTATTGATTGATTACTGCTGATAGATAGATTGATTGATTATTGACTGGTTCAATTTGTCTGAGTTTGATTGATTTTTTTGTTTGGTGGAATTATTTGATAGATTGGTTGATCGGTTGATTGTATGTACATTGGTTGTTAAAGCAAGCTGCGTCAGTTTTTTAAAATTATTTTGGTGATTTATAAACTTTTCGACAGATTTTAAGTCACTCTCTCTTGAGAGCTAAAATCATGTATGAAACTTTTATTATAAATGCTTAGTTGTAGGCAACATTTAAAAGTATTTATAAAGTTTCAATTATAATTTAAATGCAAAGATCTGTTGATGTCTTGCATTCAATTTGTAGATTTTATGTCTTTGTATACCTCATATACCTGTATGATTTTATCCCTGCCTCAATTATATACGTCTTTCCTCTGCCTGTAAATTTTAACAAAATATATGGTTAAACATTATTAGTAAGACTTTTGATACTTATTAAGATGAAAATAAAATTATAATATTAATGACAAGAAGGAAGTGAAAGATGAAAAGAAGCATAAGGAGTGAAAAAACAGTGAGGAATACAGTATGTAGGAATGAAAATGAGAAATTGGTGGTATAACTTGGTCTTCCCTTCCAATTCTTTCTTTTTTTTCTTTATTTATTTGCCAAAAAGTACAACATATTTAAATAAATCATATTTTAAATTAATAGTAGGCAAAAAAATAGCTTACAAGCTAATCAAGTTTGGTTCCACTTCAGTGCTAAAGAATTAATTTCTTCTTAAAATAGGCTTACAATATTAAATAATAGTACATTATAATTTCAAAGAAAATCACAACTACTTAACACAAACCCAATTGTGTAATAAATAATACTCTTAATAATGATATAAACTTATGCTTTAAATTAATACATTTTAAATCATATGGTAACTGGTTCCACAGTTTGGAACCCTCATGATATGGCGAATTTGCCAGTTACTGTATTCATCTTTGGGACGTACAGATTGTCATCAAACTTAAACCTGGTATTTTGACTATGGACTATGGTTTTAAAATAATCAGTTAAATAAAGTATGAGGAGATAAACTGTTATATAAATCAAAAACTAATAGGCTAATTTTAAATTTATGTAGTTTATAAATGTTTAAAAGACCTAATTGAACAAATAATGAAAATGACGGATCTCGAAACCCCAAAAATGTTACAAACATACAAGCATCTTTTGGGTTATTATTATTATTATTCCGAGGACCTTGGTTCGATCCTGATATCCGACATCACCACTTGGTTCTTTATCTAACAACACCACTCCCTAAGCCTCATAATGAGACCTGGTTTAGAAAGCATGACATAGATCTCATCATGTAATTGATCTGTTTGGCAATTACTCATGAATTGTGATTTTCCCAAGGCCTATGGTAAAAATAACCATATTAAATAATTCAACTGTGAACAACAGCTTATGAAGATTGAACCTTTGGAAGGTAACTAATGGTCTTTTAAAATCCAGTGCTATTGTGATTGTTTAGGGACGAGGAGTTGGGGTGTGGGGTCAATAGGTAATCATGGTTTTAAAAATGTAAGAAGTGGATGAGGAGGAAGATAAATGGAACACTAAGGAATGTGACAATGGTACACATGAAAAAAGGGAGATGGTAATAAAATGTACATGGACGAGATGATAGAATTGGTCACAGGGAGAGATGGTAATAAAATGTACATAGACGAGATGATAGAATTTGTCACAGGAAGAGAGAAATTTAATTTGATAGACATTCATAACGAGAGACACAGTGGAGGAAATGATAGATCAGAAGGGGGGAGGAGTTGATTGGGTGGTAAAAATGATCATCTTGGTAAAGGATTTTAAGAATTTCATTAATTTTACATAATAAATTTGTCCGAGTTGCTATATCACAATTTGCACGGTAAAATTGAATTTTTATGTTTTCGCAAATATTGTGGTATGAAATTGATGATTATAGCCTAATAGATTTCCAGATAATAGTGGATTCTTTAAAATTTAGAGAGTAATGCTGTATACAAGTTGTAAATGTTATAACTTGTGTGTAGAATAATTGAATTAAGTATAATAACATTAATATTTTGTTTTTTTAGATTTATGTAAAGTCTCAATTTGAATATAACCCATTGAATGATGACCTGATACCGTGTCAACAAGCTGGACTGCCATTCAAATGTGGAGAAATATTGCAGATTATTAGTAAAGATGATCACAATTGGTGGCAAGCTCGCAAAGAGGGCGCCCCACTCAACGGAACCGCAGGACTTATACCATCTCCTGAACTCCAAGAATGGTATCTATATATTTTTATTTTTTGTAAAGTAATTGAAATGGTGAGATTTCTGTTAACATCTCCAAAAGCAAAGCTCAGAGGATGCTATCAATTTTACTTATGTTTTTAAAAACTCTTCATATTTTGTTACATATGTGGCAGAGCCAAACCAAATGAGACATCAGTTGCAAATGCTAGTTTTCCACAATAAGCGGGAAATTTAAAAATGGTAATTTTTTTTTCAAATCTTATCTGATTTCAAAAATATACAGTTCATGCATTCAACTTTCATACTACTGTAACAATTTTCAGATATATAATCAAAAAATCTTTAAAAAATGCAATTTAAAATGACCTTGCTTAGTCAATGTATACTGATAAACATTTTTTAAATGCAATTTTCTCAAAACCTACATTTTAAATGGTAAATGGTACGAATTTCAATTGTTTATAATTTCGCAAGGAAATGTCGTATGAAACTTGATTTTTTTTTTGCATTTAAAGATAATAATCTTATAGTCTATAAAGAACTAAATTTTCAATTTTCCGACTTATGCCTCATTTGGCTTGGCTCTGCCCCATATACAAAATAAAAGTTGCAAAGTATAATACATACTCCAAGCAATGAGATACAAGCCATCGTGAAAGGATTCAATATTTCGGCGTATATTATGTCATCATTATTCCTGGTGATGACATGTCGAAATATTGAATCCTGTCACAATGGCGTGTATCTCGTTGTTTGGAGTATGCATTATACTTTCTTTCTTGAAGCTGATTAGTGGACCTTTCGGATAAAAGGTACTGATAACTCAGAAATTTGAGCAGACCAAGGTCATTCAACATAAGCAACCCCATGTAAGCAATGTTTCCACAGGAATTTTCGATAATCTGATAAAATATCATCCAATCAAATTAATTTTTAAAATTGAGCACACTCCATGCAGACCATAATGCATTACGATTACACTAACTTCCGGAGATTTTTTTGGTGATTTCCCTTTTCCTTGCATGGCACCCTGGTGGCATCGTTGTGAAATCATCGCAAAAACAAGATCAAGGTTGACCCCATGTTAAAGGTAAAAAATTATCGAATAATTATCGGTATAGAATCGGATAATTATCAGATAATTTTATCACACCAGAATTATAGGTTAAGCACCCATTTCTACAGCATTTTTATCGTGAAAATTTATCGGATAATTTTTTCTGCAGAAACACTGCCTAAATCAATGTGGAATAACCAGATGACATTTTAATTAGATTTGATTACCTGTTCAATTACATCTTAACCAGGATGCCATTTCATTAAAAAAAACATACTGAATTATTAAATATTTGTTTTTATTTAGGAGAGTAGCATGTTTAGCAATTGAAAGGGCCAAAAAAGAGCATCAAGCATCGTGCACATGGTTCGGTAAAAAGAAGAAACAGTATCGTGACAAGTACTTAGCAAAACATAATGCAGGTAGGAACCTTATTTCACATCCCAATAGCCAGGTAGGCAGAGATGTTATGTGTGGAATTCAAAGAGACCAGTCCCGTGGTGTGTTACCTACATTAATGTGTACAGGTTCCAAATATACAAGCTTGACACCTATAACAAGAATTAAACTGCTATATTTAGTCGGGAATTAACACGTTGACTGCCAGCAACGAGTATACTTGCCAACCGGGTGTTGCTGTGTGCGCCAGTGACGAGTATACTCATCAAAAACAGTGTACCTTTATAATGTTGTTCACAACACATGCGTACATCGTAAACTTACAGCTTCTTCAGGGGTAGTTCAGGGAAGATACACCTAGGCAATAATGTTGAAATAACTTCCATTTGTTTGTTGTGTTTTATTGCAGGCAGATTACAAATGGAACACAAGTCTTTATAGAATCATTACAAATTGTGGTGGCACCCTTTGTACATAACAATCGTATTTCCAATGCAGGCGAGTAAACTCGCCACTGGCGTAGGCAAGAACATTTCTTTCCCAGTGCCAACGACGAGGATACTCGTCACCTAATATTTTCCCGCCAAAATATTAGACGCGCTATATTGATGATATGTGACTAAATAAAACCTTAAAAAACTATATTTGTATATGTAAACCTGTTCTGGCACACGGGAATGAAACAGGAAAAGGGGTCTGGCAGTCAACGTGTTAACATATATATACAGATATCTAAATGTTCACTTATTGGCACACATATAAGGTTGTATCATAACTGCATGGATATTTAATGTGACCTCTGATTCTATGGCTGATTTTGTTAAAACTTTGTCCAGGATTAACCTTAGAACAGCATTAGTTGCTCCCGGACTTTCCATAAATCTGCTTCCTTAGTGGACAAAATTTAGAATTCTTTAGTCCAGGGATTATATCTGAACTAAAGTTAATCAACTTTGTGAATAAAATTTTCAGTTAGTACTCAGTTAAATCTAAATATAGTCATGCAATAAAGTTAGCCTACTTTTAAGAATACCAGCCTATGTTATTGGCTGAAAAGTGATTCTAAACAACATGTGAATGTACTTATTATGGTGAATATTTCATAGTGAAAATGATTTCAAACTGGCAATATCAATGTTCCCATGACCAACATCGCATAGGGTTTTATTTTTGTAATCATGTTTAAGGGCTAACTGAGACAAGTCTACTTCTTGGTTGGTTCAAATTATATGTATTGTATGCTTGTATGTGATTTTTATTGAAATAAATGTTTAAATTTGATTTTTTTTCCTTCATAACTATAGTCCATGATATTAATTTTTGTTTGCTGTTTGTTTTTTACCAGTCTTTGATCAACTAGACCTTGTGACTTATGAAGAAGTTGTACGCCTACCGGCTTTCATGCGTAAAACACTAGTTCTGCTAGGAGCGCACGGGGTCGGTAGACGACACATTAAGAATACACTCATCACAAGCCATCCAGACAAATATGCTTACCCTATCCCACGTAAGTTATAAAAAATAGAATTTTGGTACAATACATCATTTAAAATAAAAATTCTGCGTAATAGTTACAACTGTAAAGCAATGTAAATAAAGAAAGAAATTGTGATCCTTATATGCATAGACTGCATTCAATATCAATATTAAGCTTTATTTTAAGGGTGGACTTCCAGGTCCAGGTGGCTGTCTTTGCCTGTTTTGATTTCCGCATTTTTCGTGTTTTTACCCTTTTTGTGTTTGAGGCCATGTATGCCTATTTTTATCTTTATGGTCAATTTTAGACCTGGCATTCCAAGCCAAGGAGGGACTATGCAAGTATCCCTCCCTCCCCCATCAAATCTGCCCCTTATTATCTTTTTTTTTAAATATACACATATTGGCCACAAGGTTTTCCTAGAGAGAGAGAGAGATTTTGCCCCGAGTTATTGCTGGTAATTGATCTTTTTTTTTAAAAAACATGGGTCGCAAGAGTTGATGAGAACACTGAAATGTAATATGCATTTATAGAGCTTAGATAAAAACAAAATATATCATGCTTGCATGAATAAATAACTCTTTCAAATTTAGAACCTCTCTCAAATATTCGACTGCAAATTTATTGTTTTAACAATACTGTTTGATCACAAAGTTTAAAAAACATGTATTTTTACAGGCGAAGTTGTAATTTAAGATTTTCTCGCTTTTTAAACAAGTCAATATGTGTTTACCCTCAGATACAACACGACCAATTAAGGTGGAGGAAGTGGACGGTAAAAATTATCATTTTGTCTCTCAAGATGATATGATGAAAGACATTGCTAATAACGAGTACTTAGAATACGGGACACACGAGGAAGCTATGTACGGTACAAAGCTGGAAACAATCCGACAAATACATCGCAATGGACACATGGCTATACTGGATGTTGAACCCCAGGTGAAATATTTGTAATTTAAATTATCCTGTGTTTTATTATTATTATTTAATTTTTTTACATTTTTTTATTTCATGTCATATCCAACAGTGAGTTTTCTTGCCATTTACAAGATGAGAACTATGTCATACTTTCTAAACCAAGTCTCATTGTGAGGCTTAGGGAGTGGTGTTGTTACTGTAGCATGAGATCTACATCATGCTTTCTAAAACAAATTTCATTATGAGGCTTAGGGAGTGGTGTTGTTACTGTAGGATGAGAACTATGTCATGCTTTCTAAACCAAGTCTCATTATGAGGCTTAGGGAGTGGTGCTGTTACTGTAGGATGAGATCTACATCATGCTTTCTAAACCAAGTCTTATTATGAAGCTTAGGGAGTGGTGTTGTTACTGTAGGATGAGATCTACATCATGCTTTCTAAACCAAGTCTTGTTATGAGGCTTAGGGAGTGGTGCTGTTACTGCAGGATGAGAACTATGTCATGCTTTCTAAACCAAGTCTCATTATGAGGCTTAGGGAGGTGTGGTGTTGTTACTGTAGGATGAGATCTATGTTATGCTTTCAAGTCTCTTTATAAGCTTAGGGAGTGGCATTGTTAAGTCGTGGGAAGGAACCATTTTTCAGCTAGATTCGAACCCAGGATATTGGGATTGGCAGGCAAGCATGTTAACCACCAAGCTACAGTGCCACTCTGTGAACATGATCAATGGTAGGGTGGAGTGGACCTATGGCTTGATGGTTAATGTGCATACCTTCTAATCCTGAGGCAGTGGGTTCGAATTCTGCCAGCCCAGTATTTGTCTTCACAATCAAAGCAATTCCACTTTCTATGGTCTGTCGAGAGTTTATGAAAAGCATCATATGTCTGTCTTCTGAGGGGATTGCTACGTTTATAATAGGCTGCTATATTGACAGTCATTGGCCACATATCTATTATAACATACTTTAAAGAACCTTCATTGTTTATTTAAACATTTACCACTGTTTTTATTTAGCTATTTGTGGAAAACAATTAGCGCTGCAAGTGTGGTTTAGACACCAAAATTGTGTGGTTAGAATTTTTAGGATAATTACATTTGCAAATTGCTTGTGCCTTTGTAAGGGTACTTACAGTGTTTCAGTCTACCTATGTGCACTGCGTACTGGCAAATTGTTGGGAAGTAACCTGTGATGGTTGGTTTGGGGTTGGGGGAAGGCAGAGTTGGGATGTCGGGGGAGAAGGGATCACATTTATAATCATGTATTTATATTTTAGTGGTAAACAAACCACCTGTGAAAAACAATAGCTTTATTATTTATCTATGCAACAACAAAAAATATAATAATTGTTTAAAAATGAATGTTGAATGTTTACTATGATAATTGTTTAAATTATTTCTTATAGGCCTTGAAAATCCTGCGATGTGCTGAATTTGCTCCATTTGTTGTTTTCATTGCTGCACCTACTATTTCTAATCTAAATGGAGAGGTAAATAAATTATGGAATTTGTTGAAATTATAAAAATTAAAAATCATACAAACCTCGACCAAAGGCTTCATATGATGCTGGTTTTATGTGATGCAGGTTTCATGTGATGCAGGTTTCATGTGATGCTGGTTTCATGTGATGCTGGTTTCATGTGATGCTGGTTTCATGTGATGTTGGTTTCATGTGATGTTGGTTTCATGTGATGCAGGTTTCATGTGATGTTTCAAGTTTTTTTTATCAAAACCGATAAATTCCAAAGTAATAGAAATAGCAATAAAAACTGATTAAAATCATGATCAAGCAGATTTACTTCCATGAAAGGTGGATCTTCTTTACAATATGATACTGTCTGATACACAAAAGTAAATTAAATAGTTAACAAAATGAAGTACTGACTAGCATTTTAATATTTTGGAATTTATAATTTTGTTAATTTTTGTTCATAACAAATCTGATTTGTTTATTTTTTAGGGTGACAGTAGTTTAGAAAAGCTTGCAAAAGAGTCTGACCTTCTAAAACAAGCATACGGCCATTACTTTGATCTCACCATCATCAACAATGACATCGACGAAACCATCCGAATATTGGAATCTGCTATTGAAGAAATATGCACCACACCACAATGGGTGCCTGTTAGCTGGGTATACTAAACTTAGAGGGCGCTGTTTTTAATCCGTCATGGTGCAGTCACAAAAAGTCCTTTGTTATATTCGGTGCCAACCAAAACAGAAGATTTTGTTAAAAAATGTTTTGTTAATTGTTTGAGTGAATATGATAGATATGTATTAAAAATATCTGATAATTAATATTTAATAATTATTATCAGGATTTGTGATAAATGATAACATTTAAACAACCATAAATAAAGTTGATTAAAAAATATTAATTAATAAATTACTACAGAAAAAGAATAATGCTAACAGCAAGATGTTAACAGCTATTATGTTTAAAACTACACAGCAAGCTAGTCTAAACCCTCAATCACACTGGAATTAATTTGGTAAAAGTAATAGACTCTCCGATTAGTTTAAGCAATAAAGGTCCTGTGTGGACATCCTAAGGAAATCTCAATCCTTAAAATTAACACTGCTAGCCAATTAGTTTATTAAAAACTTCCCAAGTTTAACTGGCCTAGAAAGTCTAATGCGAACAGATGGACTCTGGTAAACTTCTAGTTTCATCTTATAGGATGGCTCTCATTGGTCAGTTGGGCAATTACCCATGAGTGACAGTAGGTACCTTGTCAAAATGGTAAAACAAAGAAAACAAACAAACAAGCAAACAAACAAACAAAGGCATGATTCATTTTTTGAAATGTCTCTACTTTTTGAATCCAGTGTGATTGTGGCTTAACAGATATTTTGCGCATGTCAGGGAGTTGTAAACATTTATGGATAGTTTGTTACACTGTTACTGCGTTGTCTATTTTCGCATCAAAAAATTAAAAAATACAGTAATCTACTTTACAAATGTGACACCAAATTATTTTGGAGTACAGTGAACTCTCCCAAAACAATTCCTGCGATATCAAATTTGAGGCTAAATCAGATTTTTTTAAAGTTAAAAAATCATGAAGCCAATGGCAAATGTTTTTTTCTACTTTAAATAATCCAGTACATGGGATGAGTAGAGTGTTAACCCTTGTGTACTGATCACAACATCCTATGTTGACAGATGACGATAACGCCATTTGGCACGACATGCCCCGTAGAGTAGGAGGAAATTATTGAACATTTAACACCAAGTCCATCGAAGCGGATATGTGTACTTTAACAATATTTTAATTGTTATAAAGTTGAACCTCTCATAAGGGGACACTCTCGGGCCATTAAAAGTGTCTGCCACTAGAGGGCCATACTTTGTGAAATAACGTATATGTGTTTATGTCTGGCATTTTACAGCCTTCTCATTACAAATGGCCTCTCAAATTTCTAGACACTGCATTCTGTATTTTGTTAAAATATTACTTACCATTGTTTAAGATCAGTCTGTTCAGTATATGATTTTTAGCCATTGCAGCATAAGGATTCTGTACAGAAAATTTTATTTTTTGCACAAAAAAATTTCAAAATTTTTCGTGGATGGCCACTTATGCGTAAATTTGCATACAAAAAAATCATAATTCTAAGTAAAAAAGTGTCCATGACTGCTTATGTGAGGTGGGTGCTTAAGTGAAGTACCAAATGCACTGATTAGATAGAAAGGATAAACAGGCATTTGAATGAGTATCCGTTATAGGAGGTGTCCTCTTACGAGAGGTGTCCACACAGTGAGGTTCAACTTTATTGTTACAGTATTAAATATAAACTTGATCCATGGGATGGTCCGTTTAGGAATATTGACTCTATGTAAGCTATCTTAATACAAGTGATTATATTTACATATCCTACATATAGTGTTCTCCTGGCATCATAATGAAATAACATTTTAAGCATCATGGAAGATGATGCTCTGACTAACTCTTTAGGAATAAAGAATTTTGAGGGTCTATACAAATTTTGTTGCAGGATGATGGTGCATAAAGTTTATTTGGGATCATTTTGAGATGTTATAAGAAAACAAACTGAAGGTATCTCCGGATATTGTTCCCTATAAAGTGTGATTGTAACTTAAAAGACTGAGGAAAGAGTGTTAAATATATTAGCAGTATATGGGTTAGTTGTGATAGGATGAACTATGGAAGGTGCATTTTATGAAATATGGGGTAAAGAAAGTGTTTGTGAGGTAAAGCGAACATTGGTGGGGTAAAGGGAAGGTTTATTTGGTTAAAGAAAAATATTTCGGGTAATAAAGATGAGGTATAGGTTCGGAGCAGAATAAACACTATTTCAGGACTCAGATTTTCATATGTAAAATAATTATTTGAACAAATATATAAATATATATATATATTAATGGTAGCTTCCAATGTGTCATTTAGGGAATTCCCCTTTATGCCAGTTAGGGAATTTCCCTTTCTTTCAACTTTGTACAGAAACTTAAGTCCATTTAGACTATTCAAAATTTAGAATCGGTAGTTTCTTTTTGTTTTTTTTTATCATGCGTGCGTCTGATGAGTGTGTGAATAGTAGTTTGAAACAAAAAAAAATTGATTTTAGAATATAATATAATTTATTTTTAATAAACGAATATGGTTAATGTTTCAATTAGTAGTAGTAATCTAATTAGTAATTATTATAGATAATAGTGTTCATGTTACCAGTCAGGTTTACCACAAGATGAGTCCCATCATTGCTGGGATGAAATTGAGATAATCACCAAAATAAGACTGATTTAATGTTTTTAGAATTAAGTCATTTCGAATATTATGATACTTAACATTTTGGTGTAATATATATTTTAAGGACGTTTTTGATGCTACAAAATGTTCTCTATGCAGATATTTTGAGATTCATAATCTTCATTTCTTTTAGTTTATTTTTAAAGTATTGTGTGGGCAATTTTCTCAAAAACATGTTTCCATAACTTCAAATGTTCATATATCTTTTGATCTCCTTATCCTATTTGTCATTTAAATTGTAGATTTGCTTATATTGTACCATACTCTATTTGAAAACTCCAATTGTGCATAATTGTAATAATTCCAAAAAACTACATGGTGTTTTTTTACCATGAGACTCATTTTGTGGTGAGACCTCATATCTTGTTTTACACATTAAATGTTTAAAAGTTTTATTTTTATCATTTAAAACATTAAATTGTTTATCAACTTAGGTTAGATGAATAGTTATGTACCTGTTAACTGAATCATTTGTATTGTTATAAATCTTAATTAAAGAATAATTCATAATTTTAATTAGTTATTCAATGAAATATGATTCAATTTGATTGGTTAGTTCAATTAACATGATATAATTTGATTGGCTAATTCAAATAGCAGTGTAATTTAATTGGTTCATGCAAAATATTTATTATGATTGGCTAGGCTTAAATCATGTCTATTGAAGATGGTAATTCTTAGGAAAATTTTGCAGATGGGATTTTATAATACTTAAAATATGAACTTGTCTAATTGGTTCTTTATTTTGAATATTAATGTCTGTTGAATATTCATGATCTTTTGGTTCTAAGAGTCAATAGAGTTTAAATGCTGCTTGAGACACTAGTGCTGACAGACAAGAATCAAATTATCATTACCATCATTTTTTTTTCCAGTTTAAAAAAATAAAATCAGTATTTTGTTGAACAAAGAATTGAAAATGATATTCATCAAGATAAGTTTTAAATACTAACTGTTATGTTTTGAGAAAACAATAATTAGAACAATAACATACATAGTTAAATCTACATGTTCAAATCGTTTATGTGTCTGTATGTAAAATTACAAATTGTTTACAGATGCAGTCTACAAAAACGTGTGTGATGTTTAAACGATTTAATTTCACATTTCACACAGCAGAACTATAACTTTTTTGCATAAAGTAGGTAAGTTAAGACAATTCATTGGTCTGTCCGATTCGGGTGTTTTTTTTATCCAGATGTCTGTATAAAATGATAATGATATATATGTATGTATGAGCCTATGCAAATGTAATTGATTTAGCGAAATTGAGTAATAGATTAAGACAATAATTGAAGGTTAATAGCATGCAACAGTGGTTACATGTGTCATGTCATCATTTGACATGCTATCACTGTTCACAGATTACCACCAATTTTAGTCTCAAATTGGGTTGATGAATAAAAAGAAAAGAAATATTAAAGTCTATAAAGAAAAGAGAATTATATAATGTCCATAGTATTAAAACAATGAATGCATTCAATGTAAACCTTGTTTATTGGGTCTCTTTTTCGTTCTGATTTTCTTTCAAATTTAACATTTTACCTAGACATTAATTAATATAAAACTAGGCTTTTTAGAAATCATCGTAATCAGTACCATCATTAGCATTATCACAGTTATTACCATTGTTCTAAGGAATAACTTGAGAAATAGAATTTCTGTAGTTGTAACAGACTATAAATACAGTAGGTTGCGGTACACCACATACGTGTGTGTAGTTTTGGCAAGATCTGTTGGAATTCTCAATGCTTCAATCAATATTTTCTTTGATTACCACTTTCACCCCCGGGAAATATTGATCAGTCTAGAATTTTTTCAGACCTACATGTGTGATGTGCCACAAACTTTATATATTTATTAATAATATTTCTCCATGCAAACCTTCACACAATACATAATTAATAATTTTCTTTAGGTCTGTAAAGCAGTGGGAGAGGACGAGTACAGAGTGTCGTCGAATGAAATTTCTTACAGGCCCACAAATACAGTAACCTCAATATAAAATATAAGGTTTTCATATGTTCGTCAATTATTTTCATGTTTGCTTCTGATTTTGTGTTTCAGCTGTATATGTTATTTTATTAAAGGCGACTTCAATGTTGGAAAAATACCATATTATGCCTTAATATATTTTTTATTTAAAATTGCTTAAATCTATCTGCTTAAACAAAAACATAGTAACTTGTGAACTGAACAACACTTACCCATTGAGAGTAAAAGCTGAAAACTCAAAATTTCATTATTTAAAAAATGTTGCTTACACATATGCGATTGGATGAATTAATAACCACTGCCGTAAATTTGGTTTTTCATTGTTGAATTTTGTAAAGAAAATTGGTGTAGCCTAAGTATGTACAGTAGCTTAATGGCACTTTGTGACACCACGAACTAGCGTGATAAAAAAGCAATAAATAAATCGGCTTTTCTGGTATCTTAAGAAATATTTTATTCTTTTAGGTAGTTTTCTTTAACTGAATATTCTAATCTTAATAGCTGCGCTAAGTATGCGTTCACACCCATTTCATATTAACCCATACCTCATCGCCCTTAGTATGCGTTTACATTGTTAATTGTTGATTGTCTAATTAAGGTTCATTAGATAATTACATTTTTTGAATGCTGTAAAGAATGTATGTTGACATAATGTGAACAGATTGTATGAAATTGATATAAGAAATAAACATTATTAATAAAATTAAACTATGAATAATTGATCTGTTTTTATTTATGGGTGCTATTCTGTTTCTGTTGATATGGTTTTTATTAAAATTAAAACGATAAGGCTTAAGCAGTATTTGCAATTTTTTTTTAGGCAGATACACACAAGAAGGACCAACAATAAGAAACGATAGGTTGTGGAAGCATAAACTACGAAGGGAATGGAATTGAGAACAAAACTCTACCAAGAAATATCTAGTTAAATCGCATACAAAATTATGCGAAAGTTGGTCAGTTTAATAATTACGTCAGATTACGCCGAACGCCCGAGTCTTGGGACCAATAAACATGCAATAGCTAAAGAAATAACCTCAGCAGCTAGTTTGCGGTTACAAATTAGAGATAAATATTAACTTGAGTGCCACCATGGCCGAGTGGTTAAGTCTACTGGATAATTCTAAAAGGAACCATTCATACTAACGGGTTCAAGTGCTGGGTCTGACAAATGCATAACGTTTTTTACAAAATTCCATTAATGAGGATGTTTGAATTTAAACCATGTCAATATATTTTATATTTAAATTTTGGAATTGTAAATTACATTGAGTATGTTATATCTATGAACCATGACAATGCGGTTTCATAAATAAAATTACAGATTTAACAAATGTTGAATTGAATTGTAAAGAATGTAGATAATTGGTGTTCTGCCATGTAGCAAGTCCTCATAAGAACATTTGTTTATGAGCTTTGCCATTTCTCTTCGCATCTAAGTATTTTCCCTTCGTCATGGAGTCCTCCTCCTACCCGCTGGTCACTTCCCTTCCATTCTTCCTTCCATTACGTCTATCAATAGTCCGTTTCCTCTTAAAATATGTCCTAGCATGTTTTTTCTCTTTTCTGTTGTTTCAATCAATCCTCTTGCAGTGTTCATCAGTAGTAATACCTCTTCATTTAATACTCTACCCTACCATCTTATCTTTAATATTTTTCTACAGACCCACATTTGAGGCGATTTTAGCCTTCTGACTGTTTCAGGTACAGTGCTTCTTCTAAAACATGGAACCATCCTTGTCGTTACATGCAGACCTAAGCCTCCTGACATTATGTTTTTCTGTTTATTATATGTGTGCTTTCCTTGTATAATACGACATTTGACATCAATTAGGCTGGTACCATCTGAGGATAGCATGCTCCCCAGATACCTGAACTGGTCTACTTGTTCCAGCATATTACCCTCTATAGTTATTTCCATATTCTTTTCCATGGGTTCCTGCTTTTATCGATGTTAACTGTCTCATTCCGTAAGTTCCACATACTCTTACTATATCAATCAACTCCTGCAATCCATCTTCTGCATTTGCCATAATCGCCTCGTCGTCTGAAACCTTATCGACCTCAGTAGATGACCGACGACTGTCACTCCTGCTTCCATGCATCCATGGTATCTGTTGTAATTGCTTCTGCATATATATATATATATTATACAAGCAAAAACTCTGTTTCTTCATTCGTTATTCTTACTGTTGCAGTTTGTCCCAAGTAGGGATTCTTGATTAGCCTCCGATCCCTCCAATGACTATTTGTCTCCAGAATATCAATTAGTTCCTGCCATATGACCATGGCAAATGTTTTCACTAGATCTTCAAATGCCACAAAGATCTCTTTATTAAATTCAGTACTATATCCTCATTATGCCTATCACTTCTCTTGTACCGCATCCCTTCATGAATCCAAATTGATCATTGGCATTCTGGTAACTACCCACAATATCATCTTTCACACATGCACATGCATTATCTGGCTGATATTCCTGAAGTAGCTACATTTGGTTTCCTTATGTTTTTTCTTTAGCAAGGTCATTGTCGTTTGCATTAAGTCATTTTTAGCCATTCTTCAGTCCAGTAGATATTTTGACACATTCCTATTATTTTCTCCAATGTCTATCCTTCTAATTTCTTTAGCATTTACCCTGAGATTTCATATACTCCACTTGCCTTTTTTGCCTTTAATTCTTTGATTTCTGGAAATATATCTTTTCTAAGGATCTCTAGTCCAATTTCATGTTGATCTGCATCTTCTTCCATGTATTTGCATTTGCATTTGGTTTGCTGTCTTTTGCATATAGTTCTTTAATATTCTTTCCATCGCTCCTTAATACCTTCTATATGATTTGTCATGGTCCTGTATTTTTCTAATATTTTCCATCCCACTGTTTATTTCTCTGATTTTTTCATACATCACTTTTTTCTAGTTCTTCCAATTCTTTACATTTGTTTATATCCAAAGATTCTCTCGCTTCTCTGGTTACTCTCTTCAGTTCAATGTTCAACTTCCGGTATTCTCTTTTTCCTTCTTTTGTGTTCTTGTTTGTGTATCTGTGTTGGATATGATATTTAAGTTTCAAAAGGATAAAGAATACATGAATAATAACAACCATGCTAGAGAAAATTGGGGAGAGAATACTCTCTTTTGCTTCCTCCTCCTTAATGGCTTCTTTAACTTTTCTATCCAAACATCTTCTTTTCATGGCTTCATTTACTTCTCTTTGTTAGTAAAGAAACTTTCAGTGATTTTACATTCCATATTTTTTCTTCTTTTTCATCTTTGGACTGTCTTTAGTTTTAACTGAACTTCCATATTTACTTAATTATGGTCCGGAAATATGTTTGCTGCAGGGCAGAATTGTGCACACTGGTTCTGTACCTCTGACATCCTAATATGAAGTAATTGATATCTGCCTGTATTCCCATACCGCTTCCATGTATATATCTTCTACGTTTGTGGTGTTTGGACCATGTATTTGTGATTGTCATTGTTACTGCAGTATACATGTATTTTATTTATTTATATTATCTTTCATTCTAGAAGTTTTAACAATTATTATTTTGTCTATTGTACATTCTCAGTTGCTTTATAATTTGCATATTATTTGCTTTTTAAGCACAGTGTCATAGACAGTGTGCAAGTACTCTTTTTGTAAAGCAAATAAGTAAAAAAAATACAACGTCAAGTCACTTTTCTATTTTTTTTTAATTGTGAAAATCAGTTTGAGTACTCGGTACCTGGCAGCGACTATCGCGCATCGGGCTTCCAAAATTTGGCAGGCACAGTATACAATACGAGCCAGAACAGCAACCAAATAAAGCAGTTTTTTTATAGTATTGACATCAGCTGTTATGCAAATTTCAAATATCTGCATCTACGCCTGCGGTGGTACTGACGCATAAAGTCGCCGACATCCTGGGTATTTAGTCGAAATTTCCTAATAGATTTTGAAATAAATACATTTTCTAATAGGCATTTACAAGTGCATTTATAACGATATCTGTATTTCGATATCTGTTTTAGTGTTGGCATTACCATAATTACCGTAAACGTTTCACATCTCGTAGATATTTAAAGATACATCCATCAACGCCGGTTTTCATTTCATTTCATTTATTTATTTAACCACATGGTATGGGACTTCTAAAGAGACAAAGCTCTATGGCTCATAAG
>JAOTQE010129542.1:0-12180 GCA_025631205.1 Nesometra sesokonis
ACAAGAGAAATCTTTTTTTTAACCTCCTTTTGCCATTTTGTAACTAAATGTTTTTGTTGTTTTTTATGGCAATAAAAAAAAAAAAAAAAAAGTGAAAGTGAAAGTGAAGTGACATATCTAAGTTTTACATTTAAAACAAATTTGTCCATGATCAACATTTTATTTTGTTATTTTTTTTTTCTTAAAAACAAATATGCCAGTGGGATTATTTTTAGTAGACAGTATAATACTGAGAAGGAATTTTTTTATACAATTGAAGTAAAGTCATAGATGTATTATTTTAACGGCTAGATAGTAAATATCCATAGCCCCAAAGTGCAATTCCATGGAAGCGCCTACTATTGAAGAAACAATCAAATAGCTTTATGCTTTAACACTGTTGCTTCAGCGAAACTGTGAACCCAATTTTTTATAAAAGTTTCTGATTTACCAATAAATGGCGTAAATTTTATCCAAATATAACGCCATTGACTACATTAAATAAATGTAATATACATAATTAATTTTTGGGATAAATCAATGTTAAAAGTACAATAATTGTAAACAATTGTTATTATTCATCTCAAATGTTTGTGACAAAGGCTGACAACCATCAATAGTAGGCACCTACATGGGATTGTAATTCTACAGTGTTAAAGTTCACTATCTAGCCAAAAATAATAAATCTATGAGTGCAGTACATTACACAGGCTTATTAAAATATTAAATTAAGCAGTTCAACCTACTTTGCTCCCAAAGTTTCAATGGCCACTGCTGGCGCTGTTAACAGATAAGTACCAGAACGTTTTTCATCTCCTCCAGTTAAAAACATGATATGGGCCTGTAAATAACAAACATGAATATTATTATTGCATGTATTAACTATTTTCGATCAATTTACAGGGGCGCCACCAGGGGGGTGCAATGTGAACGCACCCCCTCGAGACCCAAAAAGAAACAATAACAGAGCTGTAGTTTTTAAAAACGAACCCCCTCTTGAAAAAAGCTGTTGACGGCTCTGAATTAACAATGTATATTTACCACCATTTGTCCCAGTTGAACAACAAAGAATCTATGAAAAGGGGTGGTTCTGAATAATAGGTATTTACACAGATTTCCCAGAGGGATATCAATAGTTCAGCCAAAAATTGAAATTGAAAATTTAATATGCCATTTCTTCAAGTTAGAATAGTCAAATCAACCTTGAAATTTAACAGGCAGATTCTTAGCATTATGATCCATTCATGTGATTGCTCATCAGTCAAGCAGTCCCTTTGGTGATATTTCCATCATGTTAAATATACTACTTTTATTCCCCGGGGCATATATGCCAGGGAATAGTGATTTCATCCTGTCCATCTCTCTGTCATCAACATTAATCTTCACCATAATGATTGCATCATCAGAGGTAGGGCTTTGACATTTGACATGCGTGTCCCTTATGACAAGACTTTCTACATGGGGCCCTAAATTTTGATCATGTGACACTGACATTTGGCCTAGATCAATAGTCTAGTTTATTCTTTATTTATTCTTTATTCTTTATTCAAACATATTTATACAGGATAACATATCAGAAAGGATCTAAAACTTGTTTTACATATGGTCCTTAATTAATGATGACAGTACAAATAATAATTAAAATTGTAAAGACTACATAAAATTACATAAAACATAAAACAACAACAGTAAAACAATATTGCAAAACCTATCTGAAAACAGGATTTAAATTGAATAAAACTACAATTAATTGGCAATAAAATATAGCAATATTGCTGAACTTGATGGATCTTAAAACAATTAAAATAGATAGTAAATTGTACAAACAAATAACAAACAAGCAGACAAATTGTAAAATGTATCATAATAAAAGGTATAAATGTAATTAAAATTAAGTTTAAAATAATGTATTGAAAGAATTTTATTTACAATTGTCTACGGTAATAACCTATAAAACAGAAAAGGCCCAGTTAAAATTACCTATAAATTAACTAAAAATATAATAAAATGTGTTATTTTCATTTAAAATACTTGCAATGCAAATGTAATTTAAAATGGACAGGATGTATATAAAAAAACTAATAGTTTTCATGTGCTATATTTAAAAATTTTGCTACCGACATGAGCAGTGTTTCACAAACGAGCGGATTTGGGGAGGGGGAGGGAGCCAGCATCATGTGCCCCCCCCCCCACCGATTATTGGCATAATGTAGTTGCGCCCTCCTCCCCTCATATTAGAGGTGCCGGGTCTAAAATTTTCCCCAAAAAGTAAATGACAGACAAACATACTGGCCAGCCATAAGGGTATGGAAGATGGAAAATGGGTAAATAACATTTATTTTTCATCTAAAAAAAAGTAAATAATACCCATACGGCTTTGGGAAAGGGCTCCCCCCAACCTCGCTGGATCCTGGATCCACCCCCTTGTTTCAAATTATAATAGTCCAATTAGTTTGAAATTTTGCAGGCACGGTTTCTTCGTAGTGTCTGCTGATCCATTGGTAAATTGGTCAATCACTTTGTAGAATGCATTTTTATTTGAAATCCGGTTGTTACCTTATCACCTATTGCCTTGGCTACAATATACAGGTACTCTGCACTTGCATCTTTCTCATGTTTAATGTACACTGGATCTCTGGCATAGCTTTGTAAATAAAGTTCTGCTTGCATGGTAGCAGCAAGTCTTAAAAGCCGAGTTGACATCTGTGAAAGAACAAGAGTATTATTATCCAGTCAGTTGTATAGCTGTAAACCTCATTTGTTTAACAAAGTCATTGCATAGTACGAGTGTTCTCTGAATAGGTTGGATTTTACAATGGCTTGCCCAGGATACAAGACTTTAGTTCCATATTACATTAAGAAATTATATACAGTTGAACCTCATGGCGGACACCTCCAATAATGGACACTAATTGAAAGACATGTTTGTTCTTCCTATCTAACCAGTGCATTTACCTCTCATAAGTGGACGTGGACACTTTTTGTCTCAAAATTTATATTTTGTGCATGAAAATTTACTTCCCATAAGCTGACATCCTGGAAAATTTGAGAGGCCATTGTGTTGAGAAGGCCATGAAATATGAGACATGGATGTATACATAATTTTAAAACTTTGGCCCTCTATCGGCCGAGATTCTTGTAAGCAGACACCTCCCATAAGCTGACGCTTTTCCTGGACCCGAGGGTGTCTGCTTATCAACTGTATTCACTATTTTCTCTATATACTATTGTAATAATGTATATATAGTTTTTTTTCTTTAATTGAAGACAATGTTCCTGTTGAACTTGAACGGTCTTACCCACACTCGGCGTTTTGTGGAAAATCCTCTGAAAGATCAGTGGTGGCACCAGGAATTCCACGACGGCAGGGCAATGTCCCCGACAGGGAGGGCACCTCCAATGGCCTCCGATGAATGGGCCAAGTTTGAGGTGGGCGTGTTCCCGGTTTTCAAGTTTACAAGCAAAAAAAAAAAATGACAAAGCAACTATCATACTACATTAACAATTTTCACATGTAAGAACAATAATGTTAAAAAAATGCAATTTAAAATTTACACTATGGTATTTAATGACAGTAAACTGATATTGCAACTGTCAATTGCAGTTTTCTGAAAACTTACATTCTCTGTTCATAACTTCGCAAAGAAACATTATATGAAACTACTTTGACTGCAAGTTTAAAGATATCAATTTTCAATTTTTTTAACTTATCTCTCTTGACTTAGCTCTGCCACATATGAAAATGTTCAAGTTTGTACAGTATAATTCCTATTAAGCTTTACTTTGGACAGTTTTGTATTTTTTGTCATAAATCAAAAAATTGACTAGCTAGAGCAATGTCATTTTACGGGTTAACTCAGATTATGCGTCTTTTGATCTCTGCCTAGTGGGAAGATTATATGTTGAATATTGAGTGTTTTGACCCATAAAGTTGGGTCATTTTTTTCATCACCCGATTTAGTACCTTATTAACTTCCTTGAAATTTTTCTGAACCTTTTCTACAGCTGAAGTCTGTTCCTCAATAGTACACCTGAATAGGAATATGAATAATTAACATGTGTTTTATAAGTACACGGAACATTTATAATGAAGTAAAATACTTCAAACATTTTGAAAGATCTGTAATATAGTAGTATGCACAAACACTCTTTAATCCGCTTAGAAATTTAATATAGAAAAAGGATAACTTTCGGAACAATTACTCTGCACTTGATTTCGTTGTGAACAGGTTTCGGCCATATCTCATGGAAATCAAGTGCAGAGTAATTGTTCCAAAAGGTATTCTTTTTCTATATTTTAATCACTAAAAAATGGAACACAGAAGTTTTCATAGAAATTTAATGTTTCTCACAATTCTACCAATGGACATTAATTTTACAAAAAACATGGACTGCAGTAGAGTTAGCCTGTCTCACGGCCTTATGGTTGTGTTAGTCATTTTTATTGCTTGATTGCTTTTTAGGCGCTATTGACGTCCCATACTCACTTATTTTAGTTTAGCCAGAAGTCCTGTTAAAACAATTCATGCATGACCATTTACACCGTGAAAACACAGTGCGAATGGCCATGCAAGATTGAATTCAAAAGTCACGTGATACCATTGCATCACACATTCTAGTCAAAGTTTGACATTCCGAATTTTGTCTAGGCAGGCCAAGCCTGGGCTCTATCCTAGGCCTAGGCAACATGATGGAGGAAAACTGCATGAGGAATAAGAACTGAGTTTTTTTACATGAATACGACAAAATTACATCCGTAAGAATACTTTTCAGGTATAATTTGTTGTTTGGTAGTCATCTGAACTGGTATTTTGTTCATTCAAAAGGTAAGCATTTTGATTGGTTACAAGAAAACATTTATTTTGATCTGCCCACTTTCCAAATACGGAGGGACAAGATTACATCATCCTGGTGACCTGGAGAAGTGTTTTACAAGTTGTACAAAATTAATAGAGATAGACTGATTGTGATCTTTGGTGGTACTGCATAGTTAATAAATCACCAGATACATGCGACTTGGTGCAAGTCTACAGCTACGTGACCTACTGTACAGTGGGAGAAAACAGGCAGAAAATACAAGAAGACCAAACTGGACTTAAAATTTCTCCTAATCTTGTAAAATGTACAATACTTACTTCAGCAGTTTGGTCATTGCCTTCTCTGTTTGATAGCATCCTCCCAGGTATTTTAAAACACGATCGCCAGCAACAAATACAACATTGGATTTGCCCTTCTTGGCTTTTGTTAATCCCAGTAATTTTATTGACTGAAATATAATCCAAGAAAAAATGAAATTAAACTTTGTGACATAGCAGAGATGTAAACACAAAGCCACAGACCAGCCCAGAATCAGAAATTGGCTTGTGTGTAAAAGCCTCATTTGTACTTGAATAAAATTAGTAAAGATTTAACCAAGATCATGGTTAATATTCTAAGTGAAAGAGCACTTGGACTTTTTAACTCAGTTTTACCATAGCAAGGAGTAAACATCCAATGTGACATGCTTTACTACCTACCCTATACCATAACAAATTTGTTTTGGAATTTCATGCACAGAAATTTGATTGGCCAAGAGAGTGATAAAAGTCACTCAATAAATATCAATGATCCTCAGTGAGTCTGAAGGTTTAAGGCCAGTCAAACTAGCTCATTAAGTTTTACTGGGCATTTTTCACTCTGGAAAAATAACCGGTGGACAGGTTTAGTTTTACAGAGCGACCGCATAGGGCTTATTTTCAGTAAATCTAACCGACTGGCTGGAATATTGCTAAAATGTAATTTTGTATATGTAGAACATACCTGGAGGTGACTTAGGTTTGAGACATGTGTTCCACAACACATATTAGAATCTATTCCTTCAATTTCAATCACTCTTACAGGACCAGTGTGATCATCTGGTAGGCCACGTGTTCGTATCTAATAAAATCAAAGATAATACAGAGGAAAAGATTGACGACTTTCTACTCTGCGCGGAACTCCATCCGTGAATACCAAAATTACACAAGCACAGTTAATTGCATAACTTATTTATGTTCACAAGTAGTGCTTTTCTAATGACAATATTTTGTTGTATATACAAAGCCATACCCTACCAATGCACAACTAAAGTCACTAAAACTGGTTCTAAGTGGACGAATTCCTATATACATTTGGAAACAACCAGTCCTAAGATTAATATCAAAGAGATAAATTTCATGGGCTTCATATTTCTGAATAAGCACTACTGTTCTTATAGCTTTTAAGGCTTCATTGAGGCACTTATTTGATAGCGGTACTTGATAAAAATATTGCAATGAATACGTACCGTAAAAGGATGTATAGGACCCCCTACATCAAAAAGAATTTTAATTTGTAGTCTTCTTATTTTTCCTTTCGTGTCACAACCAACAACAATTTTTTGGCAATTACAGAATTAAAACTAAAACTATACATTATACTTGGTAAACCAACTCTTAATATGAGGTTTAGGAAGTGTATTGTGTATTTGTCCTTGGGAAAAAACCAGGTCCATGAAAAAAACCTGGTCCATGGGAAAGAACCCGGTCCATGAGAAAGAACCCCGGTCTATCCAGCTTTTCTGTATCTACTAGGGGTAGATCCAGAAAAGCTGGATAGATGGGCCCAGTGTCAGAGAGAGGGGCCCAGTTTGAAGTAACATGCTGAATTGGTGTTTATAGATGGTCCTCCCCAGGAATTTTTTTTCAAGCTAGATGAGGTTCTTTGATATCTAAGAGGCCATTTTCACATATATTTCATTGCAAACTGATTTCTTTCAGGTTGAAATAATATTATCCCAAGCCAAATGCGGGGCCCTAGGCTGGGTGGGCCCCACTTGGATCTGGGCTTGTGCACCCAGGTTTAAAACAGGACCTTGGGATTGGAGGGAAAACATTTTTTTTTTAAATTTCCATTGCTTTTGAGTTTTTTATAGTTACTTCCACCCAATGAGGCTGGGAAGCGGTTATGTTTTTGCCCATGTTTGTGCATTTGTTTGTTTCTTTGTTTCTTTGTGAACAACGTCCAAGCCACAGTTTCATCAGAAACTCTTGAAACTTGGCCACAATGTTCCTTGACTAAACATCTCAAGCTGACTAAATTTTGAAGGGGCAAGTTCAAAGAACAAGGTCATTTTGAAGAGGCAAGGTCAGAGGTCCAGAATTTATAGAGTGGAGAATTATTATGTGGGCAGAGATACACACTGTCGGAGCGCCCTCTAGATACACACTGTCGGAGCGCCCTCTAGATACACACTGTCGGAGCGCCCTCTAGTTGATAGGCTTCACTACTGTAGTTACCTTTTCCATTTCATCTGATCCAACTTCTATAACCCTCAAGTTAACTGGAACAGCATTTCTAATCTGTTCATTCACAGCAGATTCCAACACATGTAGCTCATCATCAGTTATCTTTGGAGTGTCCAATTCAATTGTTGAAACTTTCTCACCTAAGTCCCTATAAGAGAACACAATATTCACAATGCATACAAATTCATGAATTCATTTACTATCATAAGGCCTAACAAAAAATTGTTATATTGCCCAAACACACTACCAATTGTAAAACAGGGTCGGATTTCTTTTTTAATGACTTGAAATCAAAAAAACAAAAAACAAAAACAAATAGAACCAAAAGATGTTTTAAAAATAAATTTTAAATCTAACTTAAAATCTAGGTGCAAATTTAATTGATATTACTGTTATTCTGAATGAATTACAACTCTCACTGAACATATTAAATCGGAATCAAGAGGCTAATGTTTGTCCGAAAGTTAAATCTAGTGATTCTCGCAACACGATGAGTTCAGAAAGGCAGCTCCCACATGTGTCTCACTCTTCCGGGCTAGCGCAGCGACCAAGAAAACTTAACTTTGTAAAACAGCTTGTTTTACATTATAAGGTAGACACAATCCAAGATGCCAAACTTGCATGATATAATGTTATCACATGATTCTCAAAATCCATCATGCGTACCTCAATTTTAGGGTCACATTGGTCACACACGAAGTACTTTAACAGGTCTTATGGCGAGTGCAAAGTATGGGAAATCAATAGCACCTAAAAAGCAATAAAAAGTGATAAACTCAACAAAAAGTGTAGAATCAAGCAAAGAAGTAATCCAATCATAATGCCTTCAAGACAGGCTATGAGAAAACTAGCACAAAATATATAGATTATAAATGAGGCTAATCATGGCAAAACCACCAAGTTCTCATGCACAAAGTCATTGAGTAAAAAGGAAATAAACAGGAAATATAAAAAAATACAAAGGAAATTTGTGTATATTTTGTCCAATAACTTCAGTTCTAGCTGTCCTACTTTGATAATTGACCCCACATTTTAAAGCTTGCGAAAATTATATAAGGTTGTAACAATAACTCAGTTTTCAATTTTCCTACAACTTGGTGGTTTGGCCATGGCATGCCTCAAATCATTAATGAATATTGCATCTTACCATGATGTAGTAGGCCATGAGTACAACCGTTCAGCTAAAGCAGTTACAAGATGCTGACCTAAAAGATTGAAATTATGTTATTATTTTGAATTTATTCCAAAATTACAGGTACAGAAAAGACATTATCATTCATCCTGTTTAAGTTCTGCATTTTTTTTTTAATTCAGCATACCCATATTCATAATACAGTTTTACTCTATTAATTTCAAATAGTGCAAACCATTTATTTCAATCGGCTGTAGGTTCATTTGCAAAACAGAGTTTCTTAAACCAAATTTTCTCTTAATTAAATTATTTCTTAAAGTACACAACAAGTTAATCTGGTGAGGACCAACTCTTCATTACCATATACAGAAGCAAACACTAGCGACTGAAAAAGTTGCAGAACATTCACTAATTCTTAATACATGTCCCAACATGTTCTAGCACAGCTGCTCAACCCATTTGAGGCATGTCATGGCAAAACCACCAAGTTGTCACAAAATTAAAAAATGGAGATTACATTGAAATCATATTGTGATTTGTTGTAAGCATTAAAATGAGGGGTTGATTATCAAAATCGGACATCTATAACCAAAGTTATGGAACAAAATAGACAAATTTCCTTTGTATTTGTTTATATTTCATATTGTTCATTTGCTTATTTCTCAATAACTTCCTGTGCAACATCTTGGTGGTTCTTCCATGCCTTGCCCCATTTGAAAATAAAATACTTATTCACTAATTCACTAAACTTTTTTAATACTTATACAAAATATCATCTTCAATACAACATACCAGAGTGTTGCTGCATGTGGTCAAAACGTCTTTCCCAGTCAACTTCTACTTCAACAGTATCGCCGATCGTCTGTTCAGTCGTTACAAAATGCACAGCCTTTGAACCATCTCTCCACACTTTCAGGACACTAGCTTCATTTATCTGAACTTAGTTGAGGAAACCTGTTACACTGTATCTTTCAAACAAGGCTTTCTGGTTTGTAAGTCAACATATTTTACGGTGTTTTATTGTAGATTAGTTGAAACATTTTAACCCGAGTACATTGTTGTAACATATGAATTGTTATACAAATAATAAATGTTTGTGAGTTGAAATGGAGAAATATGTTCATGAGTTAAAAAAACTGACTGTTCCATTTAACGCGGCAAAGCCAAATATAATAGAAGTCAATCTTTTTAACTCATAATGAAAATATTTTCTCTATTCAACGAATACAAAACATTTATCATTTGTTTATTACACATCTAACATCCTAAAGTTAATAGAAAACTTGTTATTTATTTGATTTTTAAACATAAATCCCACAGCTGTAATCTTGAATTGGATGCCAACAATGTTCCGGGGACTGTAGAATGGATTTTGGCCATTGCGGATCAATGCAATTACAGGTAGCGCACTTTCCATAAGTTTTTTGCACCTGTAATTGTGGGCCTATCATGTGACAAAAAAAATCAAAATAATATTAATTGCACAAAAGGATACCTTTCCTCTGTCATCTGGCTAAAAAAGAAAAAAAAACACAAAATTTCATTTTAATTTAAAAGCCATATTATTTAAAATTTAGTAACATTTTTGACCTGGTGAACATTCTATGGCAACCAAAAAATTTAATTCTGCAATTTCAAAACTCATAAATCCTAGTCAGCCACCATCATTCAGAGTGTGTGGCTATTTTGGTTCACTGTGTTGTGTACAGAATCATGGAGACTAGCTAGCTCCTTGTTTAAATGCATCGTCTCATTATGCTAAGGTTGGTTTTGTTTGTTTGTTTGTTTATTTACATTCTCCACACAAAAATAAAACACAGTACAGTTGTCAGCAATAAAGAAAAATTAAAACATTTAAAAAACTAATACTAGTGTGGAAGGGAGCCAAATAAGTTAAAAACAACTTTAGGGCTTGTCTACCAGATACACTTTATTAGGTAAAAATATAAAGTAAATAGAAAAATGTACAATAGGTAAAATAAGACAGTCTGGTTAGTGAGTAAGCTGTGGGTTCTGTGTACGACATACTTCACATGCATTTAAAAGATTATCATGAGCTCTTCAGAAATGAGTAGAGATTTTCTCATGGCCCATCACCACCACCACCACAAGACTCCACTGGAACACTCAGGGCTTTCGTTAGTTATCCTTGGGTTTAACAACACCAAATAAATATATTTTTTAATCTGGAATAACAGCTTGTGAAATAAAAAGATAAAAACATTTCAGCTCAGTTCCACACAGTTGCTTTCAGTTGCACAGAATAGTTTGTGTATTTACGTGTTCAGCATTCAGTTTATTAAATTTGTTTTTTCTTTAAGACTACATTTTCGTTAACAGGTTGCATTCCAAAATTGTTCCCAGAAAGTAAAATTAAGAAAACGTTGTTTTTTAGGCGAGTTTCTGTTGATATGGGCCCACCTTGCAACAAGATTTGGTATCAAGTATTCTGGGATTATTTTGCAACGTACTTACCTGTCCACCGCCTTCAGGAAACAATACGCTCTCTTCCAAGATAACTTCAAAACCATCCACAGACTTGTTCTCCTTTTTATCTATAAGGCATTTTGCAGGAGTGCAGTTAACAACAACTGTCTTGCACTAGAAGAAAACAAAATATAGTAATCATTTTTAACTGTTATATTTCTATTAAAAATTATATTTATTGCTTTTTTCTACAGTGTATATATTTTCTTGAATGCAAGCATTGGCCAAATTGTTCCACAAAATGTCTTTAGGGGTGCATAAGTGACCAGACTAGCATATGGAGAACTAAGCCTTTCGTTAATAAAACACAGTCACAAATGCTACTAATTGGTCAAATTAAATTTTCATGCCAGATTAATGTGCTTTTCGTTAACAAAGTCATTTGTTTTTCTATTTTACTTTGGATTCAACTTAGGTGCATTTAAATTGGTTTTTAGTAGTGATGTATTGATTTTAATTTTTTGGTTTAAATATTACCTAAGATTTTACATTCTTTTAATTTGTCTTATTACTTGTTCAACCTAAGGCCCTTTTAAATTTAAATTAAAAATATTAATTTATCACCCTACCAAAGCATAAAAATTGATGAGGGCAGGACGTACGTTTTTATTTTATAATGATCTTGAGATGGGCCCCGATTGTCCATTATTATTTTAGATCCTCGCAAATACGACATATGAACAAAACAGCGCACACCAGCCTGCAGCGAACATCAATGGTTGTAAGCCTACATTTTGTGTATATTTTCGTGTAAGTAAAAGTATTGAACAGAATTTAGAAATATATTAATGTTCTACACTTTTCGATAAGTCAGGTTTTTTTTTTTAGCTGATCCGTTACATTAACGGATCAGCTCTTGTTACTGTACGAAATCATCTTTTTAGCTGATCTGCTACATCGCAGATCAGCTATTGTTGTTGTAAGAGATCTTTTTTTTGCTTCTTCTTTCTTTCTGTCACTTTTTGTGAACAGATTATCTCAAATTCTACAATAACTATTAACATGAAATTTACAGTGACGGTAACCCTTAACGAGGAATAGAAATGCTAACCTTTTCAGCGTGATCAGTAACGCGTGACGTCATCTACGCGCAAATTTACGTTTTTACGTTATCGATCAAATCTCCTAAACCAATTGACAATTACAGATCATATTTACTGAGCATAAACTTAAGGTCAATGTTGAAAGTTACGTAACGTGAAAATATAAAATACGCGTACCTACGTGCGCGTACGCGCACGTTAAACTTTTAAAATTGTCGAAATCAAATTTTGATTA
>JAOTQE010129553.1:0-12179 GCA_025631205.1 Nesometra sesokonis
TGGGGGGGTTCCGGTGGGGTGTGTTAAGGAATCAAATCTTGTGTTATGATTGCTGAATATTTTCTTTTTATTGACAATGTTAATAATATATTTTACTTTTTCCAAAATGCCGGACCAGGGCCGGCCAAGCCCCTCGCCCCCCCAAATCCCCCTGATGTAGTGCCTCCACTATTTAGAATGATGGTGAAGCGTAGTTGATTGATACAACTACTTGTATGTATTATTTATGAATAATTATTTTCCTTCATGATTTGTACAGAAGACTGGTTTTGTTTTAAATCCAGGTAATTAAATGCGCATGTAGAGCAGGGTTTGATAAATTAGGTCAGTCACACGTTTATTGATTGAATTTGTGATATTACTTTCAATTGTTGATAGGCATTGTGCCAAGGATTACACAGCAAGCACTAAGTTTCTTTTCTAGCTTGTAGGTCACACTTTACCTGCCTGGTTTACAGTGTACAGTGTAATCTTTTCTTCCATGGTAATATTTTTTTTTTTTAAATCACGTACTTCCAATACGTGGTTTAAACAGGGAGGTATAAATACCTCCCTGGTTTAAATAATCCAATGTTTAAAAATTATAAAACTATTTTGTATAAAGCAGGGGCAGATTCAAGATTTTGTAAAGATAAAAAGATTATTTACCCTTTTGCAGGGCTCGAATTTAACCAAGGCACCAAGGCCATTTACCGCCGGTGCCTTCTCATTTGGCCTCGGTGCCTTCAAAATTAGACCATCAGCAAGGCCACTTTGGCATTGGTGCCCCTTATTTTAAGTAATACATAAGGATACAATTTGAACAAAATAGCCTCAGGTGCCCTCTGTACCCCTTAAAATCAAGCCAAAAATGATGGCCTTCCCCCTAAAAATTCCAAATTCGAGGCCTGCTTTTGGGAAGTGTTTGTATATTTTTTTATTTTGTGTCAATTTATAGGAGTGGCCTCAATATAGAAGTACACACATGTACATATGACAACACGAAATGGGCATGCTCCAGGTGAAAAAAAAACCCTGCATTAGAGCCAGCCTAATAGGCCTATTATAAGTTAATACAATGCTTTAGGCAACAATACTTTGGACTGGGGGTTCGATTGTCAGGGACAGGCATTTGTGGCCAAAGTTGTTAAACAGATGCACAAATGTGTTTGTTTCCTGTTGTTTATTTGCTCGTTTTTTAGTGACTTCCTGTGCAACAACTTGGTGGTTTTGCCATTACTAGTCTCATTTGTTTGTTTTCTTTGTTTTTTTTATTGTTTATGTAGTTCTGGCAAAGAAGATGTCAGTGAAATGACTTTACTCTTGTAAGGGACCACTGAATAAATATTCTTGAAATAAAAAAAAATAGTAGCCTACATTTTAGTCATTGTTGTTATTATCTTCCCTTTGAAAAAAAAATAACTCTGTTAACATGGTAGATAATGGTAGTAACAAGGTAGATAAAGGTAGTTAACAGGGTTAACCCTTTAAAAACTACCATATCAAGGGATACTACCAAGGATATGGTCAGCAATGCTCTACAAGTATACATAGGAAAATACAACCATTATTTAGAATAAACCCTTAATGCATTAATAACAATTATTAACATCAACATACAGGGTAATTATGTACTATCTTACTAGGTAGTTCTCTTTGTTTTTAGGTAGATCTCTCAAGTAATTTAACATGGGAGATCTACCTAGTTAGAGGGTGTTATTATTTCAAAGGATTATATCATCCATGTCCCCTACCCTGTTGTTTTTTTCTGTACTCAACCCTGTGTTTTTTTTTTCTATTCTCTATATAAAGGAGGAAAATATTTTTTTCTTTTGAAACTATAAATCCTTTTTTGTTCTGTACTGTATTGCGTGTCAAAATATGACCGTGGAAGAACAGATTACCGTGTTACAGATGCTCACCCTTCTTACACTTGACATTTAAAACATTTACCGATTCTTTTTGAAAGTAACACAGGCAAGTTCCTTTAAGTCTGGCTCAAATTACAAGTAAATTGAGTACATACTCTATCAACACTTGAACAACTTCCCTCCAATAACCGCCTGTCAGTGTGCTGTGAACTCGGCGCAAATGTCTTTAGTTTACAACCACGTGTAACTGGTTACAGTCTTTGTCTAGTCAAGGTTTCACTTGCGAGATCTTGCGGTTTGATCTAGTGAATTGTTTCAACAACCGGGATGTTTGGAAACATGCGAGAAAGTGTTAACTTTTTGACACTGTATCTTTCTTTTTGCTGGTCCACAAGGTGAAAGTGATGATTTTTGTTTTGTTTCGTGGAAGTTGACAAACATCTGTTATGTCAAACAACTCATTAAGTAGAACTGCATCCTGTTAAATGAAAAGTCATTTGCATCATGTAACAGTATCACACAATAAAGAAACCATTAATGATGTCACAATAGGTTAGCGAAAATTACCTTTAATACTAAAGCTGACATTCGCGAATTATCCTACAGATGTGGGAAACCAACGTCCAAGTAAGCAATTTGCATGCATGAAGAGACACTCTGGCACTATAATTTGAATAATTGTGTAAAAATATGTAGCCTTTGAGGAACTAGTTATAGTATTGAAAAGTCAAAAAACCTAGTAAAACGAAGTTTCATCCACCTTTAATATTATAGATGTATTTGTTATTGTTATATTTAAGCCTAATTCTTTCTATTTAGTTGTTACTGAATTGGGTGATTCTCTAGCCTTGTGTTATAATGATTTAGTTCACTTAGGCCAGGCAATCACTGCATCGTGTGAAGGTCGTACAATGGTCGCACGACTAAACCGTCGCTCCCTGTGTGTGTGGTTGGCAGATGTGATGACAGTTCTACTCGTCAATCGACGCTTTTTTTTAGTGATTTCCCTGTTAAATCACTGAAGAAAACGTTGGCCGATGAGTAGAAGACTGTCATCGCGTCTGTCAACCACAAACACAGGGAGTGCTGCTTTAGGCTTTAGAGACCAGGCCCTCCCATCCAGCTATGTATGTACACTGTTTTTTTTTTGGCAATAAAATATAAAGAATCAAGGCACTTTTAAGCCCTCTGGATTTTCCACAAACACAACATGCTTTCAATGGGAGATGGGGAGGGAGAGGGAGAGCTGGTGTTGTAATATTACCTTAGCCAGTACTGTACTATAACATTGCCCAGTTTTGTGTGAAATGATCTAGATAATACGTTTTTTAACCTGCGGTTTGTGCTAAATACCACAACAATCAGTGGAAATACCAACATGATAAGTAACCAGTAGTGTATTTGTTGTGATGTTCCTAAAATTCATCAAATATTATTATTTTGTATATTTTTGCCCATAAGCTATGTAATTTGGATCACTTGTCAATTCATGAATGGTAAATGGTAAGGACAGGGGTTCAAAGTATAAAGTCACAATAACAAAAATACTGTTCTGAAAAATAACTGAAATTAAATGACATAATATTAAATCGAAAGTTCTATAATTTCACATTAAGAAAACTCAGTCATCATTCATTCATTCCCCTTTTGGGGAGTTTATTTCCATCATATATACATAGGCCTTTAGGCCCTTATATCCTATTTTATACAATCTGTGTTCCTAAAAAATCAATTCTCCTTAGATAACTTAAATATATAGTTTGAAACTTTCTTTACAAGATTAACATTAGACATTAACAATTTTAATTTACTGATATTTGGGTATACATGATAAAACTTAGGTAAAAATATATTTCTTAGGTCTTTAAAGTACGGACAAACTAAAAGGAAATGAGAGTCATCTTCAACTGATCTTATATTACATAATTTACAAATACGATCTTCTACCGGAAGACTTGACAAGAATTAATTAAGGGTAATTTGACAGATGAAATTCAGTTTAGTATGAGAGTATATTATTTTCATTAGGTACAGTACAGTTTTGTATGATAATCATAAAAATTGTATAGTATACCTGCCAACTCTCACGCAAAATGCGCGAGTCTCAAGCATGGGGGACCCATTTTGGAGGTCTCATGCATACATTGTATTTTCTTTCTCACTCATGAGAAGAATTCGTAAAAGTGTAAATTAAATTGGACCTATACTTCAGAAGCGTTCAAAATGAGGCAAAAACGGTATAAATGTTTAAAATTTTCATGAAAAAAAACCATTACTACAGAATATGCAACGTAGGTTGCCACAAATGGTAAGCAAGACATAGTCCAGAGGCGGATCCAAGATTGTGATTTAAGGGGCTTAAATCCCGAAAAAAAATCTGGGAGTCCCCACATACAGCTGCTGTGCTGTGCATGTTTTTTTATTAGTCCATTTGCCATTTAAACCCACTGTTGTCGAATCAGATTGGATACTTTAGACTTGACAGAAATTGTCTCTCGCATTATGCTCTGAAAAAGTTGGCAGGTATAAAATTGTGTGACCGAGTGGTAAGTCCGCTGGCATGGGACATCCGAGTGAGCTATGCATGCATGGCGAGTTAAACCATGGAGTGGTTAAACCCTGATTTGAAGAGGTTCTAATTCTGCCAAATTCGTAACACTCGGGGCCTGTTTCTAGTGAGAAGAGAAACCGTTTTTAAAAACGTTTTTTTCGAAAACCGTTTTTTTATAGCCAGCAGAAAGTGCTCCCTAAAAAAAAATCCGTATTTCAAAAACGGTTTTGAAAACCCCAATTGATTCCGGTCTCGATTGCAAAAAATGGTTTTGAAAACGGTTTCCAACGACCAATTTTTAGTTGCAACACGATCGCGGTCTCTATTTGACCTCGCCGAGTCAACATCTGCCATCTTCTCCTTGCCTGCCGCCGAGTTCGCATCCAATTCAACAATATTAGTGGTATTGCAAATTGTTAGCTTCGTCATCTAGTACTTCAATTGTATAACGATGATGATTTAGTAAAGCCAGTAAAATTATATTATGGAAAACAGAAGTAAACATTGTGGTGATTTTCTAGATACGCTGCAAAACAAGAACAAACGTGGAAAGTAACCTCTCATCGTGCAGGGTTGTTGTGTATGTTTTCGGTTGGCCGAATTTGCGTTCTACGCGAACTGCATTTTGGAAAAATGATGTCATCGCGATATACCACCCAGTTATTAAAACCGTTTTTTTTTTTTGTGAGAAAATTCAGTTGCAATGCGTATTCCGTTTTTTCGAGAACCGTTTTCAAAAACCGTTTTTAATATGGTTTTCAGTAGAAACGTGCCCTATATGTGTTTCAGTCTGTGTAATTAGAACAGTTATCATGTTGATCTGACACCATAATGATTATTCAAATTATATTGTTGACAAGTTAAATATGGTGATCAGACAAGATAGCATTGCATTTAGGCAGGCAAGTTAAAATATAGGCCTGATTTACATAGTATGTTTTATTGTCAACATGACTGACTAAAGTAGCGACACTGGTGTTCATTTAAACCAGCAACCAGTGCAAAATCTTATATGATCTTTGTGCCAGATAAAATTAGTAGAATTTTTAGGCTGTACTTTCCATGGTTCAAGTTTGACCTTAATAACGTTCCAAGATATTTCAATATGTAACAGATATTTATGGCCGTAATGGTTGGCAGTCACTCCCAGTGTGATTCAAGAATTTAAAAAAATGAAAAGTGGCTTAAATAGTAACATTCACTTAATTATGCTTATAAAGGGTGGCCCACAACCCCAAAAATTACTCAACAGCATATTTTTTATAGAGGGCAGTATATCAAATATTTCTGCAAATATTCATATTATTTACTGTTCCCATAGAGTTGTATAGCAGAGCTAGTGTTAGAAAGAAATCTTGGGCAGATTATGCGCATTCGTCACACCTAGCTACAGTATAATAATTTTCTATATACTTTACATAATAACACCGAGTCGGCCAGTTAAACATCAATAATTGGTCAGAGTTTTAGAAGGAAATATGAATAGTCAAAAACTTGTTAAAAAAAGCCTTGTCCTCAATGGGAACCTTCAGATTACAAGTCAGAGATTTTAGCCACTCAGCCAACTAATGCATGACAATACTACAGAGTTTCAAAAGGCAGGTTCACCCACAAAATTACTATTCGTTTTTAGTTAATCATATAAAGTATATTCAGCCCTATTTGGGAATTTTTTTGATTTTTTCCCCTAGAGTTTCATGAACTAAAAATTATATAAAAATAAGTGCTAGATTTCAAACACTATTCTTTACACACAGAATTGCAAAGTGGGCAATTTTGTATTATCAAATAAAAATGGCTACTTTACAATATATAAAAACATCAGAAATGAACAATTTTGGTTAAAACACACAAGAATAGTATTTTTCTATATATTTTTAAAATAACAGTTGATTTTTCACAATTTATTCAAAATACCCCTCTTTCAGACAATTTGTATGTAAAAGAATAGGGATACTGTCTTGTAATTTAAACTATCCCCCCCCCCCCTCCACACTTAGTATTTTTCATCAATTTCAACAATAAAATAGGTAAAATGAATTGTAAAAATTTTAGAAACAGGCCGGCTGAATATACTTTTTATGATAGACTAAAACATAAAGGAAGATCATTTCTTTGGGTGAACCGGCCCTTTAAAAGGCAATAATGAATATTCGGAAACTTGTAAAAAAAATATATAAAAGATCTGACAACAACAAGCTAGTTTTATAAAACAGCAAATTAAAACAGATTTCAATTAGGAGGATATGGCACAGATTGAAGCTCATCAAGATACGTGTACATGTTTATATATGAAAACACATTTAATTTCCAATAAAAAAAGAAAATTAAATTATAGATAAGTAGCAAAAACATAAAAATCATGACATAAACTGGTGACGTCCCAATTATCACAAATCGAAAACTTTTTGAAACAAAAGTCAACTGTGTAGTGTACGTCATCGATATACGTCATTAGCCGTCGTTGCTCACGTCCACTCAAGTCTAAAACTCTCTAGTGTATCCATCTTCATAAAAATTAATATGATTGATACTGATTCTACTGTCCAGTGTAAAGAATTCTAGATAGTATGTAGCTTTAGTTCAAAGAGTAGTAATTATTAATTGCTTTGCCGTATTCCTTATTTTTTTAGATTGTTGAAAATAAATAGTAATTTGGGTCTGGCTTTTTGTTTATGGTCTTGTTGGAGTGTCCAGTATTGCCAGTAAATCTCACAAATTTCAAAATTGTAAACTTAGGCCCATTCGGGCAAGAATCAGAAAAAGAAACGGAAATATACTACAGGTGGTATGTTTGTTTGGGCAAAACTCTAAAACACAGGATGACTAGATAAAAGACTAATGATACAGGCGATGTTGATTCCAATCATTTGCTTTCCGAAAGTTGTGGCACAATCCAACGTTTTATATTATTATAAATTTGCTGTACTAGATTTTATAAAATGGTACCAAATAGCGAGAGTTTATTAGTAAAGCAAGTTGATTCAGATTTTTTAGATAGAAATCCAAAGTTTGACTCTGCTGCCGTCACTTTTACGAAGTCTATTCTTTCCCAACCAACCCACCCACTTTTTCATGAGTTTATTTATCCCCTCTGTCTCATATCCCATTATACCCATACCAGCCGATATATAAATTCATTAATTTCTAAGTCTATATCGACTGATTTTATTTTAAATAATCTTGGATGGAGAAGACTCAATGCAATTTGAAATGAAGAATTACTTTTATTGACTTTCAAATGTTTAAAAGGATATGCCCCTTCATATTTATCTTCACAATTTACCTTTAATAATACCACCCATTCTAAATGCACACGTAGCCAAACACATAATAATTTAGTTGTCCCCACTTGGAATATCTCCCACGGTAAAAGAACCTTTATTTACCGTTCATCAAAAAGCTGGAATGAACTTCCAAATGACTTAAAAATAAACTTTAGAGATCTATCTTTATTTTCATTTAAACATTTTATTAAAACAACAGATTTGCATTGAATTTTCTCTTTCCTTTTAAATTTACTGTATATTGTATGTAAATATTTTTTCTCTTTTTTTGCTTCATAATAAGTTACTGTAGTACTGTACCACTATGAAAATCAGTGCTCTAGTACTGAAGTGCCTGCAGTGTATAAAGAATAAATAAATAAATATTAAACTCTTTAATGCCCAAGTTTTTAAATAAATGCCATGTTCGTTGCAATATGATAAATGCAGTGTTTTTTAGGCCTAACATGTCCTAAATTGTGCATATAATTTTTGTATTTGTATTTTACATGTCTTCTTAATTTGTACAAAGTGTTTTTTAACTATGTATTGTACAAAAGTAACTTTTTCAATTTTAAACAGAATTGAACGCAATAAATGCTGTCCAAGGAGCAGCGCTAACTAAATGAAATTAAACATTTTATTAAAGATTGTATTATTTTTAATCAGATTTGACCATTACTAAATAAGTGTTTTGAATTGATTTTAGGCCTTGCCTTTAAGGTGAGAGAGAGTGATCACATGAATAAACACTCACCTAAATGTCTGAGGTGTGCAGTTCACTGTCCATCTAAAATGGGTAATTTCCACACACCAAGATACAAACAGCTCACCTACAGCTCACCTGTATCTGTTGAGGAGTGCAATTTGTAGCACGTCTGCAATTTTCAAAAGGCAAGGCCTGTAAATTGATTTCCAAATAAAATAGGCTATGTTGTTTCCATGTTGTTTCGTATAATATTGTTGTACAATTTTTGTTTATAATGTTGATGAGGATACTGTAATTACTCTCGATGAATAAAATTAAATTGTATTATCTGCAACACATCATTTAAATTCCATTCTTTTTCAGATGTATGGAATCTCATGGTTAACAGATCTGTGTAGTCTGATTGGTGATATAGATGTCATGATAATGATCACGGCGACAATTTGCCACGATCTGGATCATCCAGGGTACAACAATGCCTACCAGGTGAGTTAACAAATTTCATAGTTGAGGGAGGAGAACCATTATTAGGGAAGTGTATGATGATGGTTAACTTGACCTGTTCAATGTGATTGGTGATATAGATGTCATGATTATGATCACAGCGACAATTTGCCTCGATCTTGATCATCCAGGGTACAACAATGCCTACCAGGTGAGTCGTGTACAATGATGGTTAACTTGACCTGTTCCATGTGATTGGTGATATAGATGTCACATTTATGATCACGGCGATAATTTGCCACGATCTGGATCATCCAGGGTACAACTATGCCTACCAGGTGAGTTTATAAAATTGTTATAGTTTAGGCAGGGGAACCATTATTAGGAAAGTATACGATGATTGTTAACTTTACCTGTTCCATGTGATTGGTGATATAGACGTTATGGTTATGATCGCGGCGACAATTTGCCATGATCTTGATCATCCAGGGTACAACAGCGACTGCCAGGCGAGTTTAAAAATTGTTATAGTTTAGGCAGGGGAACCATTTTTAGGGAAGTGTACGATGATGGTTAACTTTACCTGTTTCATGTGATTGGTGATATAGATGTCACGATAATGATCACGGCGACAATTTGCCACGATCTTGATCATCCAGGGTACAACAATGCCTACCAGGTGACGTTAACAATGTCATAGTCTAGGGCGGGAGAACTGTTATGAGGGAAATGCATGATGATGGTTAACTTGACCTGTTCAATGTGATTGGTGATATAGATGTCATGATAATGATCACGGCGACAAGTTGCTATGATCTTGATCATCCAGGGTACAACAATGCCTACCAGGTGAGTTTAAAAATATCATAGTCTAGAGAGAGAAGAACAGTTATGAGGGAAGTGTATAATGATGGTTAACTTGACCTGTTCAATGTGAATTGTGATATGAAATGATTATGATCACGGCAAAAATTTGCCATGATCTTGATCATCATTGGTATAGAAACACCTACCAAGTGAGTTAACATATTCATAGAGTCTGGGAGGGGGATTGTTGTAGTAATTTATGAATGGTAATTACCTCCGTCAACAAAGCCGTGGTTGTGTGTGTGTGTTTGTGTGTTTATTCACAGCGTAACTTAAAAAGTAATTGATAGATTCTGACGAAATTTTCAGAGAAGTTTGAAAATGACCAAAGAATCCAATGATTAAATTTTGGTGAAGATCCGTGGTCGCATAAGCCTGTGAGGCCTCCAGAAAACATACACTGTCTAGTGTATGCTCTATAGTTGTGCTTCACTCTTCAATGATTTTTCATAGAAGCATTAGCCATACAGCGGTCAACTTTACTGTTACTTTTTACACACTGTTTTAGAATCATTGTCCTTATTAAAAACAGCAAAATAATGCTGTGCTGTAGCTTTGTAGTAAACAAAAAATCAGCAAAAAAGAACAGTGTATTCAAAAATTTTAAACGGTTAAAGCTGCATTCGTGAGAATTCTGGGCGCTCGGTGGAGGTTTGCACTCTCCGAGTGCTTTTAGTTTATGTAATGTGTCAACTGTTTTGATAATTTATTGTACGGCTTTCGAATTCATTATATAAAGCTTCTTTTCCTGTTGACGCTAGGAAATGTTAACTTGTGCTTTTGTGATGCTATCCAAACCGAACGTAAACATTGAAAAAATAATCTTTGACAGGAAGAGGTATCTTTTTTAATGTTCAATCTGATGAAACATTAGCAAACATTAAGGTTAAAGTGTGGTCAGTTTTTTTGTATGCACTTAGAAGGCAATTTCCCGTGGCAAGAATTTACAGGTGTTGGGCCGAAAAATAATAAGCCGTTTATATAATAATAACATCATAATCAATATTTTTTTTATGTTACTTTCTGTTTTAATATGCCATGAACTGTATACATGTAATTACACACAAAGTAGTGAAGAGTTGAAATTAAACCCACACTATCTTAATTCTATTTAAACAATATTATGTTCATTCATTGTCAACAAGAAATTTATGTTCAAATTTAAGCATTTCTTAAAATCACGAAACTGTTGTCCTAAACACTATTTGACACATTAATATACTGTAGAAGTAGTAATTTCCGCATGTGTACATTTTTACAGATTGCTACCCAAACTTTCACAGAAATTAATTTTACTAGACTTTATATTTTCTTGATATTTGCTTTGGCCATGGAAAAGCAAGAAAATTAATGTTGCATGAAAAATACCACTTTTACAGTGACTCTACAAAATTTCCAATCATACTTTGATAACCATGTCTTAGACATTTATACAATCTGATATTGTACACGATTGCGTCAGTTCTTATCTAAGATAATGTCAGGTACAGATCAGCTGATCCTAATTAATTTGATGCTTCAAAACGTCAGTGTTCTAGATGCGAATGTCATTCACAGGTGAAATAAGACAATTTGAAGTTTTGTAAAGTACTGTCACATCTTTTGAATTAATAAGAAATATTATCAAAATAATTATATAGCACTCTGTTAGTGGAATCCAAGGCCATGTTTCCCATAGGAATTTTAGATTATCTGATAAATTACTATCCAGTTAGATTACTGTAGTTTAAAAATGCAACTATGTAAATTCAGTATAGACCATAACGCTTCAATTCTTCAACATTGTTTTGGCGTGAATGCGTGAGACAAACCCCACCACTGGTGCTGGGCCACATTTTCTCTGATTTCGATCTGACACAAGCAAAAAAGAAAAGGTCATCTGCCAATTTTTTGGCCCATTTCTGTCTAAAATTAAAACACTGTTTTGGGGCCGTTTATGCCGTATTTTGCTCTGGATTGTCGGATTGTCGCGCATATGGTAGAAAAACTGCTTTAATGTCTGTCTATGCGTGAGAATTGTGCTAATTCGTGAGAAAATTAACTTATGCGTGAAACGTCCGCAAAAGGCTCCAATGCGTGAGACTCGCGCATAATGCGTGAGAGTTGGCAGGTATTCATTTAACATATGTGCTGTGTATTATTATATTCTACATCAAACATTTAACTGGCTTTCTTCAGATATAAATGCATTCATTGTCTTACTTTTCCTTGTATAATTATATTTAAATGCCTTGGCTGCGAAATAGTATACTACCGTACTCGTCAGAGTATAAGCCCATGGGACCTGGCCACAAAAATTGGCAAAATTTAGGGGGTAGATGGGTGTGGTAGCAAGTTCTATTCTGAAGAGTAAAAAAGGTCATTTCCTCATTTTAGTGCCCTGGTATCCTATTTTGACCAATATTTTGGGTCTTTAGGGTTAATTTTGGCCCCAGCGCACCTAATATGGGGGGGGGGGGCGCAACTACGTTTGACAATAATAGGACGAGTGC
>JAOTQE010129564.1:0-12178 GCA_025631205.1 Nesometra sesokonis
GGCAAAGGTCCCCCGACGGGGGGGGGGGGGGCTGTAGCCCTGCCTGGCCGTAGCGCCGCCACTGTATATGAATCCCTATGCTTCGCTCTTCATAAAAATAATTTTGCGGGCCAAATGGCCTCTCTTGGGTCTGTGACTGTACATGAATTTTCAGAGAAGATTTATATTCAGAGATAGAAGTAGGTGATCTGATTAAAAGAAGATCAGCAGTGGATGTAAAGTTGCTCAAAAGATTATACTGTAAATTATAAAAAAGACAGCTTTGGGAAGAGGAAAGGAAACAATAAATTTGGAAGGAAAGTTAAAAAGTTGGTTTGAGTAGACTAACTAATGGAATGAACGTCCATATTCTTATGTTAATGTTCAAGTGTCAAAAGGAACACGTATCATCATTTAAAGACTAATATAAAAATTATACAATCATGACAACATTGGTACGTTTACGGCTGTACCAGATTTCAGCAATGAATTACACAATTTGTATTTTTTTTTCACACGAACCATCAATAGCCGTATCAGAGGTTTCGGCGTAAGACATTTTCATATAAAATAAAATTTATATGTAAAATCCTTAAAACGTTTAAAAATGATTGTAAGATTGTAGATCGGTGAATGCTTGTTAAAAATTGCAGGAAGCTTACCGTAACTGGACGCTTAAATACTTCGCTTAGAGGGCGCTAATTCAAAATAGACTAAGCGGTGCGAAGGATGAACAATAAATTTAGATGAAAAGCCGATAGATCACCAACCAAAAACACTAAGTGACAATGCGGCGCACATGTTTATATGCGTCAAAAAGAAAATTATTACGAACGTGTTCCAATTTAAAAAAAAACCGTAATTTTACAGTAAATTATTATTATTTGTTTTAAAATTAAAAGTTTATTTTTTTTCAGCGAAAACGACCGCCGCGACGGCAACTACTCAGGCGAGCCAGAAAGGTAGGCAACATTTTGATGGTTGTATATAACATCAACTTATTAATTTTATAATCAAATGCTTTTAATATTACCTACAAAGAAAATAATGTGCAAACTATGTAATAATAAGATGCAATTGTAAATTTAGCGTCCACGACGGTATGTATTCTTGTTGTTGTTCAAAGTGGTTAATTCAGTTTAATTCAATTTACTTTATTGCTTCGACCAAGACGTAGAGAAAATAGAAGGAAAGAGACGATCAGGGGCGGATTGCTATAAGCGGTCTTTAGTCTGTCTTAAGCTTAAGACAGTCTATAACCGTGACTTCACGCACGGTCTTTAATTATAGACCATTGCTATACCGCGGTCTTAGCAGTTAGCGGTCTTAAATATTAAAGCCTGCTTGGAGGAGGCTATAAATGGTCTTAAATCAATTACAATGTGGCGTCAGCATTATTTTAACTTTAATTGGCTGTTTTAATAAATTGTTATAACTATAACTGTTTAAACATAAACCATATTATAAAATTAAAACTCGTTTAACATTTTTGTAAAAACAATCAAACGTTATGTGACACAAAATAACCTAAAATAGCGCCCTCAATTACTGTTACTATGGAGTGTTTGTTGCAGATTCAATACTCAACATGGTCTTAGGAAAGACTGTTGTATTGCAGTGGTCTAACTTGGGTGACTTTGCTAAGACCGTCTATGTGTTAAAGCCGTCTTTATTCTGTTAGTTAAGACCGTCAGTTAAGACTGTTTTATAGCAATCCGCCCCAGTTTTAAAAGGAAGATTTAGAAGGTTGAGTTGACGAGAACTCCTAAGAGTAATGGAAGATTAGCGACGTGATGGACGAAAGAGATAGAAGATGGTTAACAATTTTGAGGATTAGACTAAATAGCATAGAGTGTAACCATTTTTCTCATATAAAAACTATATAACCAGAAAAAATATTTACAAAATTAATAATAGCGTTATCAAATAAGAATTTAGCAAAACTAAGTTCGACGCGTTTAAACAAATTTGAGTTGACCATAAACACAATGAGTACATTCTAACGAAGGTTGAATATCTGATTTAGACAAAATTGCTACGAATATTTTATCACGGGAATGTTTGTACGTAAAGCTTATATAAATGATTGGAAGACTTGTGTATGCTATTTAAGGTTATCCCTTATAATAAATTAATAATAATATAATTATAATTATTATAATATAAGGTGTCGGGCGCGGATGCACCTCCCCCAAATCCACTCCTGGGGTTACAACCGAACGTTAGTAGACAAAGCCTAAAACGAAGACTATTTTGTGAGGAGTATCAATGGATATTGAGTTTAACTGACTGAAGAGCTTGATGAAGTACAATAATCAGGGTATAGTGTATGGAATGTTTTCTTTATAGATACTAGCATTGTAGTGCATCTTTAGAGGCACAAATTGTACATTTTTTTCGGGTTTCCAAAAATATTCTGCTATCGTAAACCACGTGGAAAGCTGCGACAAGCAACGTCACGCGCCCAGTTTTTAACATGTTGATAATAATAATCCATGCTAACAGCCCAACACATGTGGTAAAATTAAAGCTTTAGCCACAATTTGTATGCATTAATACAGCAATGCGTGCTTGTAAACATAAGTTTAAACATTGGTTACATTTTTAAAACGATTTGTGTATGGGATTTTATTTTATTTAGAATTGAAATAATGACAAAAGTTCGAAAACTACATGTAACTTTGGATTGTTTTTTCTTTTTGGGTGTCACGTCCTAAACAATTCATTCGTTGATTCATTGCAATACCCTGGCTCCATGGGGGCAGAGGGTATTGCAAATATTGAGCCGATTTACTTTACATTTTCAGAAAGCGTCAGAAGGAACCGATGGGTAGAAAACATTGAAAAAAAAGTAGAGTACGGTTGGAGTAGTTAGTCAACCGCGACGTAATCCTAACTGCCCAGGAGCTTTTAGGATTTTGTATTGGAGTATCTATAAATTTCTGGAGTTGCCGCGATTTCTCTGAAGTCTTCAGAATTTCCATAAAATGTTGAGGACTGTCATGGCATTTCTATGATTTCTATAGAGTCACTTGGAATGTCTCAGAGTTGACAGGACTGCTCGGAGTGCAGGATTGCCCCATTGCCCTGGAGTACCATAGTCTGCCTGGATTCGTCAGGCATTCCCTGGATGGTTACCATGGTCTCCAGTATTACACGGAGTCGTTAGGCTTGCCCTGGAGTCTTCATGGTTGCCATTGAGTCCCTTGGGTTGCCCGAGTCTCAAGAACCTTTGTTCTCTTTTTGGGCTTTTCGAAAACAAACGTTTGCTTCTAGATTCAAATTCTTCCAAAAATTTCTACTTTTTACCAAACTAAGCTAATTCTTCTATTCATCTATATATAAATTCACGTAAGGGATATTTTTAGTAAATCGCGCATAACTTTTAGATTCTTTACTCAAGGGTGTTTTATGTTCGGCCATACTTTAGTAATAATTCTTACCACCTAATGAACACCAGTCAACTAATTAAGTTGACTGAGAAATTAGTTATCGACAATTAAAATGACTTTAGGATGAATGGTTTTGCCCAAAAGAGGGGTGTTTAGCAAATGCTTACAGGCTTTCTTTCTGGTTGTCCATGATGAAACATACCCGCACGCAATAAAGCAATGATGGCATCAATCTCTGTCTACAATTGTTAGCTTTAAATGCTATAATTTGGTACGCAAGTGGAAAACTACATCTTAAGTCCAAACAACCCAAAAATAATATATAAAAATACGGAGAATATGCTAAATTTCTATTGATGATGAAATATTTCATTCTCTCTCCCTCTCTCACTCTCTAAGTAATGTGGGCGCAATTTGCCAATAATGTATGTTGCAAAAAGCAGTACTAGAAAATGTGACTTTTATCAGAAAATATTTTTAGGCTCTGTGACTGCAGTGGATTTCTAAAGGACACTATTGATTTAAATTTATTCATTGATGTATCCATTGGTGGTTATTTATGGATGTGTTATAAGATTCAGATTTAAGATTTATTTGGTCCCTATGAACATACATGACAGGTAGGATCGCCCAAATAAGTACACAATAACATGCAAAGTATTTAAGATTTATTTGGTCCCTATGGACATACATGAGTGGTATAATCGCCCAAATAAGTATTCAATAACATGCAAAGTTTGGTTTACCGTATATAGATAAAGAATTCGTAGTATTAGTAAAACTGTATACATAAACTAGAAGGTAAATTAACAATATTTTTCATTGAAAGCTCGGATCACGGAAGGAATGAGTTAAGAATAGTCGTTCCTGTTCTTATTTTTGTTAGGCCTATTTAGTATTAAAATATTGAATTATTTTAAAATTTAAAATCAGTACGAATGTAATGATCATTGGACATTTCTGGATTTTGTACACGGTTGCCCCAAATAGGGGTGTTTTTCAAAAGTGGTACTCATTGTCTATGGTGGTCTATACAGGACGAGGTTGAAAATAAAGAATTTCGCGACGTTTATTGACTAGATGGTGAGCGAGCGAAGCGAGCTCACCCTCTAGTTTATTACAATTATCCATTAAATTAATGAGTGACCTCAGGTAATTAAATACTTATTTTTATTAACATGGATGAGTCATTAACTGTTTGACATATTTGCATTTTGCTTTTTTCCTGGTAATTAGGACCAAAAACTCAGCTCTGTAAAGACCATCTTGGAATAGAAGACGGTACAATTAGACTTACATCATCTAGTCAATGGTGTTTTAGACGTGGACCTTCAAGTGGTAGACTCAATACGGTATCAGCTAATGGAATGAGTGGTGCTTGGAGTGCAAAAACCAATAATAAAAACCAGTGGATTCAAGCTGATATTGGTGGTTTAAAAGAAGTAACAGGAGTAATAACACAAGGGCGTAATTCAGGTTATCACAACCAATGGATTACATCTTATAAAGTCCTCTACAGCATCGATGGTAATCACTTCGAGACTATCACTGGAGCCAATAAGGTTGCTGTAGTAAGTAGTTCATAATATAGATTTATTATTTACGGCTAGATAGTGAACTTAACACTGTAGAATTGCAATCCCATGTAGGCGCCTACTATTGATGGTCATCAGCCTTCGTCACAAACATGTAAGTTAAATAATAATAAATAATAATAAATAATAATAAATAATGATACTAATAATAATCCTAATAATAATATTAATACTAATACTAATACTATTACTAATACTACTAATACTAATAATCATAATACTAATAATAATAATCATAATACTAATAGTAATAGTAATAGTAATAATAATAATAATAATTCTGTCATAATTATTGTATTTTTAACAAACGAAATGTTACATAAATTTGAATTTACATGCATTTATTGATATATTTGAAACTTTTATGAAATATTGGTGCCGCAACAGCGTTAAAACAAAACATAACACGATTGGTTGGATTCCGGAATAGTTGAGGATTACATGGAACTGCACTTTCGGGCTATGTTTTCTATCGAAGTTCACTATCTAGCCGTTCAAATAATATTTTTATGGTTCATACTGATCAATGTTTTCATTTTTTCTTGTAATATTTATATTTAAAAGCCGGCTCAAGGATTCCAATTTTTATTACTAAATATCTAAAACAATCATAATAATGGCAAGAGCGTCATACCTTGACTAACGCGGTAGACCAGATTAAGTTCGATGAATAAAGCCCATTTGTAAGTGGTGTTACTCGGAGATTTCACAGTGTTAAACATTTCGAGATTCGTCAAATTGACAAATTTTCAAAGGCTTGCAATAAACTACACACAGTACACATCAATGTCTTACTTTACTATATTCACAACAGTGGCAAAAACTTATTTCACAAAATACTATTGCTGGCATAGCCAAGCTACATTGGTTATAGCATCTAGTCTTTTTTTGTACACTATATTTAACTTTTTTTAATGATTTATCAATGATATAGCAGTGTGAACGGCAACTTGAATTTGTGTTACAAATGTATTATATTTACAGCGGTATCCTTCCAGTTTTATCTAGTATTCGCATTATGAGGGCAGCATTGTGTGATGATGTACTTGACGGTTATTTGAATTTGTTGAACCTTGAAGCCTCTGTGGTCTAATGGTTATGACGCTCGCCACGATGGCGAGAGGTCGCAGGTTCGAATCCCGTCGGAAGCATTTTTTACACAATCTATTTATGGCACTAACCCTGTTGTGAGCCGAGTCTTTCTTTGCACACTATTTAACTTTCTTATATACTTAATATTTGCAAAATATTTAGGTATTTATTGGTAACACCGACCGAGACACGCCAGTAACCAACATGTTTCCAGCCCCCGTCCGTGCACGTTACATTCGCATCAAACCAGTTACTTGGAATAATCACATCAGTCTGAGATTTGAAATTCTTGGTTGCCAAGGTAAATCATACCTCTGTACCAGATAAATAATTCACCAGATATATTACTAACGTTAAAGGCTTTGTTTTCGCAGGAAAAAAATATCCGATAAATTATCGCAATCAAAATTATCCGATAAAAGTACTACAGAAACGGGAATTTACCCTATGCTGACGTAATAAAATTATCCGATAATTATCCGATTATATTCCGATAATTATCCGATAATTGACCTAAATGCGATTATGTTTTACCTTTGACCCGGGGTCAACCGTGATCTTGTTATTTACGAGGATTTCACCGTGGTGAAAAGTAAACCACCCGAAAAATCAATGGAAGTTAGTGGACTCACAATGCATTATGGTCTGCATTGAGTTTGCGCAGTTAAGTTCAGTTTTTAACATTGATTTGATTGGATGATATTTTATCTGATAATCTGAAAATCCTGCGGAAATACTGCCTAAGTTAAGGGCCACAATGTGATAAATTCGAGAAAACAATACATCATATTAAAAACAATTCAATAGATATTTCATCAATTCAATATATTAAAAATACCAGATATATCTATAATTAACATCGATGTTAAAATACTAATGTTAATGGTCCTACGGAAAATATGATATTCAAAATTACCAAATAAGTTATACTGGTTAAAACTATAATTGAATATAGTTTGAAATCATAAAAATGCTTCTATAGATATTAGTACTTCTAAGAAATGTGGCAGAGCCAAGCTAAATGAGACATAAGTCGGAAAATTGAAAATTGAGTTTTTTATGGATTATAAAACTACACATTATTATCTTTAACAAGCAAAACAAATCAGGTTCATACGATTTTTACTTGCGAAGTTAAAATGTAAGTTTTGAAAAAAAACTGAATTTAAAAATTGTTTATCAGTATACATTGTCTAGGCAATGCCATTTTAAATTGCACTTTTAAAACATTTTTTTTATCATTATAACCGAAAATTGTTAAGGTAGTATGAAAGTTGCATGTATGAACTGTATATTTTTAAAATGAATTAAAATTTGAAAAAAGACCATTTTTAAATGTTTGCCTATTGTGGAAAACTAGCATTAGCGACTTATGTCTCATTTGATTTGGCTCTCGCGCCTGGCGCTTAAAAATGTTTGCACTAAGTGTAAGGGTTGCTTATTCAAATGGGCGCTTATTAAAGCAGGGTGGAGATATATGCAATTAATAAATACAGTAAAACTTAAAATTATCATTTCATAAAAATAGACATGAAAAACTAAAAAATAAGAAAAAAATCGCTACAAAGAAAGAAGGCCGGCGGTGTTAAACACAAAATAGCAAGTTGTTAATCGTAATGAAACAAACGGACAGACTCAACAATACGTAAAGAATAGACACGCTTATACTTATCTAAAATAATTGTGATTATATGTTTATTTCTAATTTTTTTTTAGCAGGAGGAGGCTTTGGAAAGACAAGTGGATCATATCAGAGTACTGGTAAATAATATTGCTTTTACTGTACAACAGAAAATCTTAAAAGTTAATACGAATGAAAACCTTTAGTTATGGTTATGTAACCGCACGAATAAGCGCCTGGCGTTTATACAATAATTTAAACGGGCACTTATAAAAGCAGGGTGGTTATTGATGAAGCCCTTAACCATCTCACCAGACACTTTTTAAAGAAAAGAGGGTGATTTGAAATGAACGGCGAAAAATACAAGAGGTAGTTTTGGAATTATATTTGTATTTGGGTGATATTATATCGACATGCAGACATTTTTGAGAATTATAGTAAACTCCACATGTGCTCACTTGACGTCATGGCAGCCATATTAAATTTTCCGTTTTTTTAATTAATGTGAATAATGCCAATTTTTTTCTGCAAGAAATAATTATGGTATCTACTTTTTACACTGGATAATGATAAATGTATGAAATGAGAAAAATGCTAGTAAAAACGAATTTACTAGCATAATATGTTGGTGCAACATACGTTGACAATATTTTTAGTAAAGGGGCGGTGTTAAACAAGAAAACAGCAAGTAGTATAAACGAACAGACTGACAGAACAATATGTAAATAATAGAGACGCTTATACTTAACTAAAATAAATTGTGATTATGCCTTATATGTTTTTTTTAACAGGAGGAAAGAAAAGTAGATCATCGCAGGGTACAGGTAAATAATATTCATTTTTACAATAGAAAATCTGAAGTTACTAAAAGGAATTGAATGAAAATTAAAAGGGAACTTTTTGAATAAACTTGAGGAAAGACAAGTGCATCATCGCAGGGTACTGGTAAATAATATTTATATTTACAACAGAAAATCTGAAGTTACTAAAAGGTATTGAATGAAAATAAAAGGGGCACTTTTGAATACATTTGACTGGAGGCTGATGGACTGGTAAATAGGATGAAAAGACAAACCAGCCGACATTGCGATACATTTTGTTAACCAATCATAAAACTAGGTTTCTTGGCAATTGTGATTATGTTTCTTCTTAATTTTATACAGGAGGAGGAGGTTTGGGAAAGACAAGTGGATCTCATCAGAGTACTGGTAAGTAACTTTGTTTTACTACAGAAAATAGCAACAACATTGTGTTAACAATATACAATTATACTGATAAGTAACTTTGTTATACTATAGAAAATTGTAGTTATGTAATCACACGTATAGCACCTGGTGCTTCAAAATGTTTGTACTTTAGGGGCGCTTATTCAAACTGGCGCTTATAAAAACATTGTGGATAATGAGGGAATCCTAACCCATAATGTATTTAGTGAAAAGGGCGATTTTTAAATAAACGGCAACAAATACCACCCAAGTACTTTATTTTGGAATATTTTTGTGTATTTGGTTATTATTACTATTATTATTTCTTTTTTTAATTTTCTTTTTTTTTAAATTTATTATATATTATTTGTTTTTTATGGTTAGTTTATACTGATGGTCCGTAATGATCAAATCTGGGTGGATGGACCACCCTTATTAAATATTATTAAAATAAAATAAAAAATAAAAATAAATTAGGCATGTATGATTATATGTGTGGTCAATCCCCAACTTTTTTATGAAGGATCTTTTGCAAACAAAGAATAAAACTAACTTTTTGCTTACGTACGCAAACATGCAAAACTTATGGGATGCCACTGAAAGTTGGCCGTCCTAGAAGAAGTCATAAGGGAGGGAGGGCAGGGAATCGCAAATCAATTAATTTAAACTGTGGATGGAGATGATATTATAAAATAATATACAGAGTACCTTGTGCGAGATGTTGTCTCGTTTATGAGGTCGAGCCAAGAGGATGAAGCTTTGATCATGTGATTGCTTCCTAAACAAAAATGCGATTGCCTACCCTCAATCGTTTTATTTTTGCTTACGTACGCAATACACAAATGAGAGACAGAAACAGTTTCTGATTTTTGGGTATTATTTTAATAGAAAACTCGATTGCTCTAAACCTTAAATAGAGGGCGTCGATAGCGCCCATTACTGATTTGTATAAAACATTGCAAAACTTATGGGATGCCACTGAAAGTTGGCCATAGTATAGGGCTAGCAGCACCGGCGAGTCCTATACGGCAGCCCATAAGGAAGAAGAAAGGAAGAGAAGGTGTGGAGCAATCGAGTATTCCATCGAACGCCATGGAGTATAGTAAATATGAAGAAATACAGTAGTTATACGTGGACGTCGATCGTACATCGGTTTGTGAACGTTTGTTTCAGTTTTAACTGATAAACCTAATAGGAATATAACTTAAGCCGGAATATGATTATCAAGATGTTCTTATGTTAAAGTTAGGTTGTACGACAAAAACAACATGTGCTGTAACTATTGTACATGAAATTTCGCTGATAAATTGTTCCTGTATTAAACAGAGAACAACCTTTGTATCTGAAAAGGAGATAAACATTTAGCAGACCTAAGCTGCTCCTGTATTGAACAGTGAACAACCATCGTATTTGGAAAATATTAAAGTAATTAGCAGACCTGAGCTGTTACTGTGTTGAACAGAGAACAACCTTGTATTTAAGAAGAGTTGCAAAAATTAGCAGACTGCTCCTGTATTGAACTGCGAATGTTGAACGAACTTTGTATTCGAGAAGAAATACACAAAATAATACACAGAATGATGTACATTGTTATGATCTGTAAATAATAATAGTTGTAGTACAGTAGTAATATGTAATTGATGTTTGTTAGTGATATCTGTATGTAATAAACGTATAGGGAAAAAATAGTCTGATGTGATACAAGTTTGACAATGTTTGAGGACGGTAAAACAGTTTTACTTTTGAAATGGAAGCTCCTCAGAAATACCTAACGCCCCAGTATTGAGCTGAGAGCATAGTGTTATTGTTTACGTAGGACTGACGTATAGGGGAAAAAATAGTCTGATGTGATTCAAGTTTGACAATGTTGGAGGAGGGTAAAACAGTTTTACTTTTGAAATGAAGCTCCTCTGAGATACCTAACGCCCCAGTTTTGAACTGAGAGCATAGTGTTATTGTTTACGTAGGGCTGATTAAGTTTGGGGAATCCCTTTGTAAGATTTCTTTTTGTGTGTTGTTAAATATGCATTTATGCTCTATTTTAATGAAGATCTCGTAAATAATAGCGATCCTGGCTATAGATAATATTCCAGGTAAAACACTATTTAAATCTTCCCTTCCTGTTTATTGGCAATAACAATGAGGTTAAAGTTACTTTAGATTGTGTTGAAGTTAAAGTATTTGCTGATGCCGAAATTTTAATGTTTTGGATGGACCTGTTCAATGGCATCAAGGGTATTTGTTTCTGGTATGGGGCGTTGCCATGACAACGTAGGTAATAACTCTCTGTACAGTGTCATGTTCCCATACCATGAGCATAAAGTTACCAATTACATGTTAAAATTTGTAGCTATCAACTGTTTGGAAAGTCACGTTTGCCTCTTTATTACCTATCGTGACGTCAGCGTAACAGAGATACACAGACCGTTACCATTGAAAATGAAGGCAATGTTGCTAGTTTGTTAAGAACCAAAAATAATGATGAAACATGATAAATATTATTTGCGCCATTAGCACTCATAACGCTTAAATTAAAAAGTATTTTTTTAAATAAATAACCATTGTAATTCGTTCTAATAAAGAATGATACAATATATCATTTTGCCTATTAAGAACTCGTCTGGCAGCAGGTCATGATAACGTCAAACATCAACATGCAAACAACCATAATAGAAATAAGTCTGAGCCGGAAAGAGCATCGTTATCGACAAATTATGCCGTAAGGCAATTCAACTATTAAACACTCCTGACATAGGGATAGGCGAAAAACAAAGGATAAAAACCCCTGGATATCCAATCGAGTCAAGGGGAAAAATTTTTGAAAATTCCCATCCGGCCCCCGAAGGCGACCAAGCGTACAGTTGGAAAAGCTCCAATGTCAAGAGTATTTAATATGCCTATGATAGGATGCATAAAGATGATGAGACTTATTTAACATAGTTTTGTGCGCAACCAACAAAACTGTAAATCGATATTGTGTTTTTATGTTTTTTTGTACGAGGTAGAAAATTAAACATAGTACCGATATAGTAATATACTGTAAGGCGATGTAATCATGTGGTGTGCTGGCGATAATGGCCGGAAAATGTGTTTCCCGCAATGAGAGCCAGATTCTGTTGTTCCCGAAACGCCTACACTGATTGCATAACACGCGGCATGCTTTTGATCAGGTAGCAAGTTCAATAGAAATCATCACTGAGATATTCCTGTTAAACTTAAGATAAATGACAAAAGTGAAATCAGTCTCTACGCAAAATGAAGTAAATTTCGTAGCTAAATAAGCTGTTCCTGTAC
>JAOTQE010129575.1:0-12175 GCA_025631205.1 Nesometra sesokonis
TTTTTTTTTGCTTGCTCGTCAGAATAAAACTGGCAACCCCGCCCACCCGGACCTGGAAAATTGCGCCCCCCCCCCCCCTCCTTTTTCGGTGGATCCTGGATCCGCCCCTGAAACCATGTATTGTCTTCCTTAGAAATAAACAGATGGAATCCTTTTCTACGAGCATTAATTACAAACTTTAATGCAATGTATTCACGGAATATTCTCTATTGGTCTGTTGGTTTCCACCTCGTTCTGTTTCCATTGCATTTAAAGATGTATTGTCACTTAAAAATTACAAAAAAGGATAACCATTAATTAATTTTAAAATTAACTGTTTTTATGTCAAAGTAACATCAAAATTAAGAACTTGAGAATATAAAATTTGTGTTTTGTAAAATTGCAGATTAAGATTTTTACACACTGATGAATGATCAGAATTATAGAGGACTCCAAACTTTGTAAATGTTTTCGGCTCAATTTTAGCATATAACGTTACAATATTATATTGGTAGTAAATATTTTTAAAACATCACAATTTCTATTTTTATCGTCTTAAAGGGCAGGTTCACCCAAAAAATTATCTTCCTTTATATGTTTTATCATAAAAAGCATATTCAGCACCGTTTCTGAATTTTTACGATTCATTTTAGCTATCATAATTATTGGTGAAATAGACGAAAATTGCTAAGTGGGGGGATAGTTCAAATTACAAGAATCCCTATTCTTTTACATACAAATTGTCTGAAAGAGGGGTATTTTAAATAAGTTGTAAAAAATCAACGGTCGTTCTAAAAATATAGAAAAATATTTGTCTTGTGTGTTTTAACCAAAGTTGTTCATTTCTGATGTTTTTATATAGTGTAAAGTAGTCAATTTTATTTAATAATAAAAAATTACCCACTTTGCTATTTTGTGTGTTAAAGAATAGGGATGGAATCTAGCGTTTAATACTTTTTAATTCATGAGACTCAAGGAGAAAAAAATATCCTAAAAATTCCCAAATAAGGCTGAATATACTTTTTATGATTAACTAAAACATATAATGAATAGTAATTTTTGGGTGAACCTGACCTTTAACTCATTTCTTCAAAACCAGCAAGATATTTTTATCTATTTTTGCCATTTTCAAGTGACAATTCTTTCTTTAATCTTTAATACGTTTTTTCTTCAATTTATAATTGTAATGGCGCTGTAACGTGGTGGTCAACGTGATCGTCTACCAATCCCGAGGTTCTGGGTTCATTTCAAGTTCTAGAATTACTTCCATGACAACACCGCCACTGCCTAAACCTCGTAATGAGTCTTAAGTTATAGGCATGATATTTATAGGCATATCCATCCTGTAATTGGCGTTATTTACGCTATTAGCAGTGGAAAAAAAATTAGAAATAAAACAATTTTTAGTAAGTTTTTATGTGTTGATGGTCTTGGGACATCAAAACATGTTAAAAAAATAATTTCCACATTTCCAGCTTAACACAAACAAATTCTTGATAGAAAAAATGTTTGTTTTTTCAGACTCAGGGATATATAATGATCAGCTACAATTGGGCACACCAAAAGTAGGTATAAAAATATAAAAATACTTCGTGTTGTTGTTGATGTTGTTGTTGTTGTTGTTGACATAGTTGTTGTTTTTGTTGTTGTTGTTGTTGCTGTTGTTGTTGATATTGTTGTTGTTGTTGTTGTTGTTGTTGTTGGTTGTGGTGCTGGTGATGCTGTTAATAGAAAGTTACGCAAAAGAAACGGTGTAACAAGTGGACTTGCGCGTCGCTGCTTTGATGAGGACGACGGATACGACGACGATGATGGTAATGTCATGTGTGTATGTCGCTGTCCGTCGATTCAACATGACTAATGGAAAGGATTTGGACCACACCGTCCTCAACGTAGATGAGACGATAGACCCAGTTTACTGATGAAGGCTCTGTTGCATAGGTGGCAAAAGATAGTCACAGGTTTAGGGTTGAGTAGTCTGTTTTCTTTGTTGTATGCATCAAGCCTTGCATTTTCCACCATCTTGGCAGCCTTTTTAATGTATCCTCTCCAGTTTGGACGATTAAGTGCCGCTGTTTCCCAGGAGTCCATTGGATTTTTTGTTATTTTGAGATGGCGCTTTGTAACTGAGTTTCGGGGCCCCAGTTAGTCGGCGACCCTCCACTAGCTCTCCATAAAAGGTAGCACTGGGCAACATCGATTCATCCATTCAGACAATATGTCCAGCCCATCGCAGTTGGTCAGTGACGAGCATGGTCTCAACACTTGGCATCTCATCACGCTTGAGGACTTCAATATTGGACACTCTGTCCCTCCAGGTTACTCCAAGAATCAATCACAGATGTCGAAGTTGAATTGTAAGTTTACGGATGTGTCTTCTGTAGAGGGTGTATGTCTCCGCTGAATACAGCAATGGTGTTAGAACTAGAGCACGATAGACCTTGGTGGAGATATTGTTGTCATGGCTGGCCCATACTCGTTTCCTTAGTCCACTGAAGACCGAGGTTTCACAAAGTTACGAAATACGATAACGAAAACGGATACGTCACACTTCCATTTTTTAAAGTTGCTGAATGTGTTAAAAAATATATCAAAATGTCTACCTACGAATTGTTGATAATCGTCGCAAAATACTGACCAACTCCGACAGATATCCAAGGTGTTCAATTCAAACGGTACAAGAATTTGTGACGTTTTCGTTTTTGTATTTCGTGAAATTGTGAAACCTCGCTGATAGGCCTATTCATAATTAGACTAGGCAAATTTGCAATAAATATGCTTTATTAAGGCTCTGGAGGCAAATCGTGTTAATTTTGGCTAGCTTTTTGGGGGTTTTGAAGGGTGCTGAATTCAAATATGCTGTATGCCAAGCTACAAAAGAAACAGAAAACATCCAAATCTAAGATGACCGCCACAATGGCTGCTGAATTTATTTGGTTATTAGCCAACTCGTCTTCTACTCGTTCAATATTTTACCACAGATAGTGCAATTTTCGGTATCCTCTCAAAGGCATTCTATATTGTATAAATATTGTATGATATATGAGAAATAAAAGTGAGATTATACCATAAAAAATGATTATGAATGACCACGATAATGATCTAGTGATTTTTTTCCAATATTTGTGATGGTATATAGGATTGTTAAAAAGATATGGCAAAGATTGTTGGCAGAGGATTACAAAGTCTGGATTGATATTGGTGACGATGGCATAAAGGACTTCATTTACAGCGACATGGCTAAGGCTGTTAAGAATGCTGAGGTTGTTATATGCTGTCTTTCTCACAAATACGAACAAAGCAAGAACACTAAATCAGGTATTTATGGTATATCATCATCGTCTTATCCCTTAATAATGATCTGATAGATCAAATAGCTCTGAGCAAAACAGCCATGTGAAGGTGCCATACCAGGGCGGATCCATGATTGTGATTTAGGGAGCTTAAATCCCGATTTTGGTTTTGACAAGCAAGAAAAAAAAACAAACATACAATAACAAGTCTGGTTTTTGCCTCTTTGAATCTATATATACGGCGGCTGTGCATATGCATGTTTTTTTTTAATAATCAATTATCATTTAAAAAAAACCCATAATAATATTTTTGGGTCAATTTTAGTGGGGCTTAAGCCCCCCCCCCCCTCTTAAATCCTCCACTGCCATATTCTCCATGTTTGCTTTAGACTCTTAAATTCAGCTGTTCCTTTCCCAATTGTTGGTATGTATAAACCACTTCCAAGCCAGGACAGCATGATCTAAAAAGTGGGCCCATATTTTGTAGAACGTACCACAGCCCCAACACCCTCATTACAATACATGATTATATTTGATATTCGTTTTGTATCACAAAATTATATGAGATTAAAGCACCTAAAATACTCTGACTGTACGGAAATTAATAATAATATGGTAAAAAGTATTTAAATATCTCTAAAGGAATATATGTACCGATACATGTTTGTTAAAATATTTTTCAGAGGGAGCGTGTATTGCTGATAATGATAAACCCCGTATTGCACTAATGATGGAAGATGGTTATACGATGAGTGGCTGGGTTTCGTTCATATTTGCTGGTCGTCTCTATATTAAATTTTCTAATGAGAAACTGTTCGAAGAAAAGGTACAGGAGTTGTTGCAACGTTTGAAAGAATATCCAAACTTAGTATGTATCATATTGCCTCTAATCTCTCTATCAATCATCATTTCGCTTTTAATCCTGTCATGATGGTGGGGGTGATGATGATGATTGATGATGATGATGATGGTGATGATGATGATGATGATGATGGTGATGATGATGATGATGATGAAGATGATGATGATGATAAAGATGATGATGATGATGATGATGACGACGACGACGATGGCGGCGACGACAATGATGATGATCATGATGAAGATGAAGATGATGATGATGATGATGATGATGACGACGATGAAGATAACGACGACGATGATGATGATGACGACGACGATGATGATGATGATGATAATGATGGCGACGAAGATGACGACGATGATGGAGACGACGTGGACGACGACGGCGAAGATACGATAATTGTCTCAATGCTTTTCTAATTGTTTTTAGCAAGTTTTACTACTGTTCAAAATATATTTTGTTTGTTTAGAGTCCCCCAATAGATGCGAATCCAACGCCGGAATGTGCACGTAAGTAGTTAGTCTTGGTTCAAGACGGTGATTCGGTTTAATTCGTGAAAGACGATTAAAAGGCACCATAGCAGGTGGATCGTCATACCTTTCTGACCTCACACGACTAAAACTTTATCATCCGTTGGTGGCGCACTTTATTAAAAAAAATTGAAAATATAATATACAGACTTGGAGCAAGTCTAGTAAGTAGTAAACAGGTATACTACAGTCATTTCAGCCAGGTTCCCATGATCCTTGGCAACACAGTATCCTGGTCTATCCAGTGACAATATCATTTTGAGATTTGTAATACAAGTTATGAGGTAATATGGATGGTCATTGATAGCTCATCTGTCCACATTAGGCAGGATTTGACTTTTCTTCTGTGTAAATTGTTATTTATGACTACAACCAACCCAACCTTTTCAGTACGGTATATCTTATAGAATATTTGCCTATGGCAGGAGGGTGCTCGAGCAATCCCCCTCCCCCGAGAGGATGAAAACAAAAAAACAGAAAATAAATGTGAAGATCCCCCCCCCCGTGGAGATTCCCCCCCCCACACACACACACGACATCCCTCTCTTCAGAGGAAAGAAAGTACAACGTCACACGAATAAAGCATAAATTCAAGCATCCACCACATAAACCCGTAAAAGAAAAGACCGGTTTTATTTTTTTAGACGCGGAAAGCTTCTAAACAGCTTTTCAAAAATGTCTGGCTGTCTATCTGTCCGTCTGTCGATCTGGTCACGCACGTTTGTGACTGTTTGGTTTCGTTGTTTTTATATAAAATTAATAATAACGGACATTGTATAAGTGTCACTTTAAATATCTACGAGATATGAAACAATTAATTATCAACTGGTAATATATTAACATTAAAATTGAAATGAAATATCGTTATAAATACACTTTTAAGTTCTTACTTCACTGTTAAAACCGCATATAACATATTATTTTAAATCTTGACATATGCAAATTTCTACTAGCTCGGCGACTATCGGCTCAGGCGTACGTTTAATAAATGATCTAATGCTTAAATAAATTTTCCTAATATCAGTAAATAAAATATCAAACACCGGGCTGATTATGGCCTTTAAGGAGCCCTCAACAGCAATTAATGTTAAATTATACATTTATTTTTAATTGAAATAATAATTTCTGTACAGTAGGCCTACAAATAATACATGCTGGAGAAGACACGACATTCCTGAACAAATTAAGTACTGCATTAGAAGAAGTAGCTGAATTAGAATGGTGTTGTCAATACCGCAGATCATATAAAAAAGGTATATTTTTACATTTTGATATTATATAATATAGGCATATAGTGGTAAGGTACAGTACTTGTTTGTTTTGTAGGTGTAAGTTGAATACTGAGATCTGTCTTAAGCAAGTTTGCATTACCCAATGTTCTAGGCTTACAAAGCCGTTCAAATCTAGCGACGCTTTTAAATTCTGATTGCACAACATTTGCATGAACAGTAAGCGAAGCATGGAATACAAATAAATGTGTCCCTCCAGGAAAAACAAATGTAGATTGTATCTTAATTCTCAACAGAACAAAACATAGCAACAGAAATAGAGACAGATGTTAAAGTTTGTCTTGAAAAACAGTACAAATGCATGATCATCGTGAGTGAACGTTTTATTGACGTACTTTCAAAATCACCAGAGCAGGCAGAGAGCATCAAGAATGGTAAGCTCTTGTTAAAATCTAACCTAGTAGTTAAGCTCAGTCCAGACTATCAAATTTTCTTTGTAAAAATAAACTATGATATGCCTATATATTTTAGCTGGGTGATGACTATACATGGCCATATCCTTACAATATAGGCCTATCGAAGTTTTTTGTCAAATAGAATTTGACAGAAAAAGCTCAATCAAGACCATCACATTTTATTTTTATTTGACGTCTTAATTGGCGTCTGAACATCGACCCGACCATGTCTTTCCTTCTATGCTTGTTTGCTTTCCAGAAGCTTACTCCAATCCAAACCCTGGTATTCTCACACTATGTCTTCCCCTGTTCCCTCTACTCTTTTCCACTCTATATCATTCAGTGATGTTTGTGCACACCCTAGGCACTTACCACTGTAGATCTTTTCAACAAGTGTTCTATTATCTTCACTTACTCTTATAATCCTTTTTAGCCTTCATAAGCCTCAATTTTTAAATTAACTTAAAAGGCTTATTTCAGGTTGTGCCTTATTATTATACAATGTACAGTATTTCTAATTAAATATACCGGGGTTTCAAAAAGTTGGTATGCATAAGCTTAGCCTGTCTCACAGGCCTTTTGGTTGGGTTAGTCACTTATTGGTGACGCTGCGTAGGTTAAAAAATCAACAAGATACAAGCGACTTGGAGCAAGTCTAGTACTGTACAGTATAAGCTAGAAGCCTTGTTTAAGTTTAATGTTCAAAATCGTATCTCCTTTAGGCTTTATACTGCGCTCTGAATATTGATTTTTTTTTTCTGTCCTCTTTTCATTCCTGCAAACTTTTTTCCCAAAGCGCATAAAGACATTTCCTGTAATTTGTCAACCACCAAAAAATAAGTTTAATGATGATAACTGTTTCATAATTAACAGTATTCAATTATATTATAGGTGACTGTATATAATTTTATATTCATCAATGTGTTTATTGACTCACTTTTATGAAAGTTTGATGGACGTATGCAACTCAGTTATTTTCTCCCTATACAGCTATTATTTCAGATTGCTGCAGAGGTGATTGCAGCAGTATAAATGTTGCTCTATTGGAGATGAAGGACAACAAAATCTTCTCTGATTCTAGGTTTTCACCAATTAAGTTAAGGCATGAAGATGACATGAAGGAAATCTCCAAGGCCGCTGTTCACATCTGGCATAGTAAGTTACTGAACCTAGTAAATAATTTCTTGCAATAAACCAAAATAAATGTTACTTTTGGCCCATAGCCGAGCATTCATCAGACGATAACTTGTAAGTTAATTGTGGATACTGGTGACAGAGCCGTCTACGGCCCTGACTGGTAATCATGTCTGGTGCCCTCTACGACCACGAATTTCAGGACAAATTAGTTAATTGTACATGCTTTTCTCTATTCATATTCTTTGTCTAAGTATAGCGATAGCTCTCTGAATTTGTCTTGCTTGTCTCTATTTTAGTTTTTAATATTTATGTGGTGTTCTAAACAGGGATATGATTATTTTAGTATTTGATTTTGGTTTATTGCAAGAAATTAATAGTGACGTTTCGCAAATTTACGAAAAACGAAAACGGATACGTCACACTTCCATTTTTGAAAGTTGCTACATGTTCTCAAAAATAGGGGATAAAATTTTCTACCTACGAATCGTTGATAATCGTCCTATAAAATACTAACCAACTGTGGCAGATATTCAAGGTGTTCTATTCAAACGTTACAAGAATATATGATGTGTCCGTTTTCGTTTTCGTATTTCGTAAAGATGCGAAACCTCACTATTTACTATTATACAACCAGAAGAAATCATTTGATACATACTGAACTTTGTTAGTATGCCTACTCAACAATATCAGTCATCTCACGCATAATTCGTGAGTCTCACGCCTGTTGACATATTTTCGACGTCTCACGCATACATCGCATTTCCTCGCCCATTAAAAGAATTCGTAAAAATGTAAATAAAAGTGAGATTTTGCAGATGTACGAAATACGAATACGAAAACGGATACGTCATACATTCTTGTAACATTTGAATAGAACACCTTAAATATCTGTCACAGCTGGACAGTATTTTACGACGATCATCAAAAATACATAGGTAGAAAATCTGATATATTTTTGAACACATTGAGGAACTTTCAAAAATTGGAGTGTGACGTATCCGTTTTCGTTTTTGTATTTCGTAAGTTTGCGAAACCTCACTATTATCAGGCATACATACTTAAGAAATACCCATGGAGCGATTTGCATAAAAAACCATGAAAACTACAACAAATAAAACATGGTAAGATAGTGTAAGCTTTTTTTTTATTGTCAAATTAGAATGGGTACTTGAGAATCGTCTCACGCGTTGGGCTCCCAAAAAGGTATGCAACACAGCTTTCTCTTTCTAAATAAGACAACTGTAAATGGAAGAATGTTTATTATTTGAACAAGAGCGAGTGCAGACTTTCGGAAGGGGGGGGGCGGTGCGGTAGAGAATCAAAGTTTTAGGGGATCCGGGGGAAATTTTGGACTTATGGGGCGTGTTAAGGGGTAAATTCTTGTCTTATGATTAATACTCTTCGTTTCATAGACAATCTTCATAATACTGTACTGATATAATTCACTTACCGAAAGGGTGGGGGGAAGAGGGTGGGAGCGGAGTCTTTTGTAATATTTGCTTGTTAACTGGTTGTTTTTATTCTGTATTTCAGGTAAATATTCTCAAGGTGAGAAGTAAATAATCGTAAATTATTACTAGTACTACGACGACGACGACGACGATGAATATGATGGTGACAATGATGATGGTGATGACGACGACGACGATGATGATGGTGATAATGATGATGGTGATGATGATGGTGGTGATGATGAAATGGTAATGATGATAATGATCATGACTATGATTATGATGACGATGATGACGATGATGGTGATGATGACGATCATCAATGATGCAAATCAACAAATCAGGTTGAAGATACATCCTGTTTTGTCATATTACTAGTAATTACCTAATGATTATTAATTGCAATTCTATGGATCTGGATATAATTTCTGAAAGAACGCAATTATGGCTAGATGATGGTTTCATCCAGATGATTGATCTAGCTCTAGTTGGATACGAACCCAGGTTATGTATACCAGAACAGAATGTTAATGATTGAAATTAAAGTTTCCACCATATTGTCCTGCACATCCAATTGGCTAGCCTGTCTCACATGTTACGGTCGGGTGTATTCACTTTTATTGCTAGATCCGTTTAAGGCGCTATTGACGTTCCATACTCACTTAAGTGAATATGGGATGTCAATAGCGCCTTAAGCGGACTTAAGCAATAAAAGTAAATGAACTAGACCCAGTGGCGGTCGCAGAATAAATTTAAGGGAGTTGCCCAGAGTCAAAATCCTATAGGCTATAGTTGGGGCGACCTGTGTCCCCCGATAGGGTTCAGTGAGTAATATGCCCATACAAATTATTCTCTACCAGCCCCCGAAATTTCAATATTGATATTCGATGAAATGGACATTTAGTAGAACCATGCTGTACTACTTTGGATTTTGTATGTTATTAAAGGAAAACTATAAAATTAAGGGTGTTGCCTGGGCAACTAGGGCAACACCCCTGCGTCCGCCACTGAGACCGCAAGGCCTGTGAGAGAGGTTACCAATTTGCCTCAACTGCTTGTTAAACCAAGACGACTGACATTCAACCTCAGCCTGATGCGTGCCCCGTTGATTGTGTTAGCATTGTTATGAATTTTGTATTGTATTTACAGGTTATAGTGATTTGGCTGTGGCAGGTGGAGTAGTAGCAACAGCAGCACTAGCAGTAGCTGCTGTTGCCGTTGCCCCTGCTGCACTTGGGGTTGCAGCAGTTGGTGTTGCGTGTGAAGGTGCAATGATGATAGCCGCAGGTAATGCAGCCGCGGGTGCTGCTATTGGGGGTATGGTGGGAGCTGTAGGAGCAGGGTTAAATATTGGAATAAAAAACTCTAAAAAAGGAAAAAAGAGTAAGAAAACCAACGTTGAAAGCAAAAATGCTGTAGAAAATAAATGCGTAGAAAAAAATGATGAAGAAAATAGCCAAGAAAAAAATGATGAAGAAAAAAATTAAATACGTACGTGTGTGATGTTTCGGTTTACACTCTACGAACCTTCCTCGGACAACGACTGGTAAGCTAATGGTGGGCGACTGATGATCTGGTATACCGCCCTCTACGACCATGAATTTCAGGACAAATCAGCTGGTTGTAAAGATTGGACAGTTTACATGCACCCAGTGTAGTGTATTTTTAGACGCGGAAAGCGTCTCTACAGCTTTACAAAAATGTCTGTCGGTCTGTCGGTCTGCCTTGTCACGCACGTTTTTTACTATTTGCGTTTTGTTCTTTCCATATACTGTATAATTTCTAACCAGTATGGGTGTCACTTTAAATATTTACGATATATAAAACAATTAATCAACTGGTAATATATTAACATTAAAATCTATTTGATTGCCTGTTTGACAAGCTACGGCGACAATGATCATGTAGAAACAGTTCATCAAGAGTGAAAAAATATAAAATAAATGTATTACCAAATGTGTTTTTCCAGAAAATCAGAGTTACTTAGGCCTATTTGATTTTGTTGACAAATTGTTACAGTTTTAGCAGTCTGTGTTATTTTGGTCATAAATGCAGAATGCTATAGAAAGACCTATGTTTTTCAATATTAATCCAATATTTTATATTCTTTTATGGTTTTTACAGAATGGGTTCCTCTTTTTTTTTTGGATAATGTTATTGCATTAATTATTGTCGTTGATTATTGTCCATTTGGAATTATTAGATAGACAAGGAGGCCTATGTCGTGACAGTTTTAGGCATTCTTAAACTGAAATGTGGTTTTTAAGCTTCTTTTAAAAGAAAGAAATACGTTAACATATTTGACCTCTCTGTTTAGAATTTTGGAGAAGCTGATAATTTTCCTTTGTCAGTTAAACCAAAAAGGGACACAAACTGTTAGTCGCGCGTTGAATTACGCGCGCGTAAAGCCACAAACTGCGGACGCTCCAATTTGTTAATGTATGCGCGCGTTTTGCGTCTTTTTACGCGCATTTATGTACGCACGTTTACCAGTTTTCTCTTCGTGGTGTGACTGACGCAATGATTGTTCTGCGAACTATTATTTATTTTAATTTAAATCAATCATGCAAATCCGCAAATAGGCCTATTCGTAAACCTAGGTTACCGTATATGTTTTATTAAAGAAAGAATAGTCTAGGCATGAATAAGAATAAGTTGTGTTATTTTTATTTAAAAAAAAATTAAAAATGTTACTTCATATACGAATAAACGTGGTGATTAAACACAAGAGAGAAAACAAATGGCCTCCAATTATTCCTCCACGAAGATTATTCAACTTCAAACCTTAACATTCGAAAAGAACTCTAACAATAAAATAAGATTTAAACAGATTCAAGTAGACCTATAATTCATGACATTAGGCCTAAAGGAAACATTGTTATGTAGCGATGTTATTATAGCATCGATATTTTACAAAGTAATAAAATTGATCTGTTTTGACAAATCGGGACTAAAATCATTGAGTGACAAAGATGACTACGACCACGACAGTAGCGGAAAACAACGTAAAATTATTTACATTAACAGTAACTGGCTTAGAAAACATGTGACAGTAAGTGTGGAAGATTTTAATATGATTTGATATTGCACTAGCCGACTTACTATTTTGTGCTACCGACTTACAGTTTTGTACTACCGACTTACAGTTTTGTACTACCAACTTACAGTTTTGTACTACCGACTTACAGTTTTGTACTACCGACTTACAGTTTTGTACTACCGACTTACAGTTTTGT